>CAUYLG010060851.1:0-57515 GCA_963573385.1 Cacajao melanocephalus | reverse complement strand
TCTTAGTTTTCCTTCGGCGGACGCCCTTTCCCCACAGAGCTAGGCCTTCCCGGGTTCAGCTGTGCTTACTGTGAAACTCTCAGTCCTCAGCGCTTCCAATTGCTGTTCTCCTTGTGGGGATGGGACCAGCTGAGCCTGACTCAAAGGGCACCCAGTCCCGTATACTCAGCACTGAGAAGCACTGCACTGAGAAGCGCCGCGCTGGCCAAAAGAGTTGCACTGGCGACCCGCGTGGCTCCTCCTCTGGGTAGCTTCCGGTTTGTGGGCAACAGAAATTCGTCTGAAATTGCGGTGTCCACTCGCTCTCTGCACTTTCACTGGGAGCTACAATCCCGAGCTGTTGCTAATCAGCCATCTTGGATCTCTCTCCCAGTCTTTCTGTTTTTAAGATCACTTTGACTTTGAAGTTCCATGCTTTCAGTACATGTTGATTTTCTTTCTTCCTTCATTCCTTCTTTATTTTTTATCTTTCTTGATACTTAGTTCTAGACATAAGGACTGATGTATTTTTAGAATCTTAGAAATATTCAAATATTGCTTGTTTTGTATTTACTCTCTTCTAGAATACCTATTAAATATATGCTGAATTTTTAATTCTGTTTTCTATTTTACTTAACACTTTCTTCATATATTTCATTTTATCATCTTTCTTTGGTGCTTTGTGACTCTCTTCATGTAGTGTTTAATTTGTGGTTTTACTTGCCTATTAAAATTTTAATTTGTAGTATTTCTATTTGGTACTATTGAATTTTGAGACAATTTTTTTCACTTGGTTTTAATTATATTTTTTACCTATTCATTTTCAATATATGTATATTATATCAATCTAAGAGTTTTGTTATATAATATTCTTGGCCTCAAATAACGCTGTGTGTCACTTCTGGGTGGGTATCATTCATGGCAACTTGTTTCCTAGTGTATTTGTAATTTTAGGATATAAAAATTATTTCAGGAATACTTTGTCTGTGCAAATCTTCTGCAGCCTGGATCGAACTACTTTTTGTCCAGAAAGGTTTTGCATTTGTTTCTTCCAGGTTTCTCAGTGGTATAATTTACTTAAGACAAGGTTTGTTGTTACTTTTGCTAATTTTTTAAGCTGGAACTTCTTAAACCGTGAAGGTGTTGCTAAATTTGTACCACATACTCAGATGTGACAGACTAACATTTAAAAACCTTTATTTAAACAGAAAAAGTGTCTCATAACTAAGGCTAAGAAAGAAAACTTTGATTTCTCACTGTGCTTATGAGTTTTTCATCCTAGTTTATACATTTGACAATAGTATAGCTTTTTAAGAGTTCTGGGTGCAGGCAATACAATCACCTCTCCACTCTGTGAGAGTCCAAGCCTTGTTTCCCTTCTCTACTAGATGAAGCCCTGTCAGGGACTCTGAAACATTGGCTCCAGCACTTACCACTCTGATTTTCAGTTCCATCTTTGTTGTAGTTCCCTGGGTAATCTCACACACCTTACTGTGAGTTCAGTGAGGTGGTATTTAAAAGAATATTGGTTTTATTTTTAATCATTCCTAGATATCTTGAAACAGGAAGTCATTTAGGTTATCTAATTCACTATACTCTTAAAAAAGGCAACCATCCCCTTTGATTTTACTATAATTAGTCTTAGAAGACAATATGTGCTACCACGCCTGGAATTAGCACCTAGCCCGCTTACTCCTCAGGCCTTATACTTGCCTGGTCTGTTGGTAAGGTTTCTGTTGTTTTATGTATTAAATAATACCCTTCTTCTTTGAAAATGTATACTTATTTACATATAGATACCTGGTAGCTTAATTGAGAGATATGCTGAGATTATATTTTCTTCAGAAAACATTTTAATTGAAAAGTATACTTCATTGTCAGAAACTGTGGCTTCAAATATAGGGATTTCAACTTCCTTCCATCAAAAACTTGTAGTCATGAAGAAGTCTTCCTGGGTTTAGGAAAACAGTATATTGAGGAGACGGGTGGTTCTAAATAGGAGAAATAGTCACTAGTCTTCCAGATTGTGCTGCAGGCTGCCTTCTCTGACATAGTGCTTCCTATTTTTTCACACTATCTTATAGTTAATACATAAAGAAGAAAAATGGCAAAAATTCTGGTGCCTGAAAGAGCTATGGAAGTTTATACAAGGAACAATAATAATCATTAATAATGTTTGACACTGCCCAATTATTAGAAATTATTCTAAAACTAAAAATATAATACTTTGTTACTAAAGTTTGTCTAAGTAATCAAAAGTAATTTTTTAAATAGTTTCAACTTTCATTTCAGATTTAGTGGGGACATGTGCAGGTTTGTTATATGGGCTTATTGCCTGATGCTGAAGTTTGGCGTATGAATGATCGCATCACCCAGGTAGCGAGCACAGTACTCAACAGATAATTTTTCAGCCCTGTCCGACTCAGCGTCCCCCTCTAGTAGTCCCCAGTGTCAATTGTTCCCATAACAGTAGGAATTCTTAGAGAGATTTTATATGTATTTAATTGATAAACTGTAGAAATTCTAGCTGTATTAAAATATTCTTCTAGTAACTCTTCTCTGCATCATATTTTAAATGTTAAGTCAGATTTACTTAAAAAGTATATATGTCTTCAAAACAATATAATGCATCCATATATTTTTGAGAGAATGCAAATGAGCTGACCCTTTCCAAGGTAAAGAAGGGGAAAATGTGTATGTAAAAGTTATTTGAACTCCTCTATTATTTTAACCCATAATGTGCAATTTGAGAACTAAAAAGCAAATATATTAAAAATAATTCAGTACAGTTAAGTAGGTCAGATTGTACCTACTGTACAATATATTCTATGGTAGACATTTTAACAGTATCATAATATTTATGTTGTAGGATTTAACTGTAGTACCCAAGGTTTAAGAAAGAAGAAAATTAATTTCCACTGGTATTGTACTTGATCCAGGAAAACTCATGTGGGAGAGAACAGGGAGTAGTTCCATAAAATTTGGAAATTGGAGGCATTAGAGACTTCTTTGGCTATTGATATCATAGCTCTGTTAAGAATTGTATTATCTCTTAAATATGAAGTTATCAATATCTTATAAATTAAGGGAAAGAAAGGAAAAATGTTTACTTAAAAAATAGGGAACCAAAGAGCAATAAAAACACTTTGTGAAAATTAACTATAGGCCAGAATTATTATATCATAAATCCTCCATAATTTTAAAAATATTTGTAATTTGAGGATTTTATTCCTAATCTGTCAAATTTCTACATGCAATAATTTAAGTTTCCTTGTTTTGTTTAGATGAAAATTGATTGATGCAAAATGTCATTACTGTAAAGAGACATTTATATAATATGTGGGTATTATTTTATTTGACATTTATCTTAATCAGCCCTCTATGTTTGCCAGTGCCCAGCTTGTTTATAACCATTTGATAATTAGATAAACATATATCCAGAAACAATAATATGCCATGCACTGTAATGGGCAATAGAGTCAGAGGCACAAATATGATTATCTCTTGTCATCAGGAGTTTTGCAAACCTATAAAGATAAATCTTTCAGAGTGGTCATATCTACCTGACAACGTTATTGGAATTTTTAGGTCCCCTCAAGTGTTATTTCCTTGGGAGTAACAATGGTATTAATATTTAGAGAACTTGTAAACAGTAATAGATTTTTTAAACTGTTGTATCATAACTTAGGTCTTGTTTAATTAAAAATAACTAGCTTATCCTGCAATTCTATATAACACAAACACAAAAGCAATGAGCCTAGACTGTGAATCCCCCAAATTTAGTGACACATGGTAATCAGGCACACATACAAGTCATATACAAGTTAATAACACATACAAGTCAATTTATACTTTGATATTGCCTGATATGGCTTGGCTCTGTGTCTCTACCCAAATCTCAGGTTGAATTGTAGTTCCCAATGTTGGGGAAAGAACCTGGTGGGAAGTGATTACATTATGGAGGCATTATTCTCCCTTGCTGTTCTTATAATAGTGAGTGTGTTCTGAAGAGATCTGGTCATTTAAAATTATGCAGCACTTTTTCTTTCCTCTCTTCTCCTGCTCCTCCATGGTAAGATATGCTTGCTTCCTCTTCACCTTCTGCTATGATTGTAAGTTTCCTGAGAGTTCCCCAACCATGCTTCTTGTACAGCCTACAGAACTCTGCATCAATTAAATCTCTTTTCTTCATAAAATACCCAATGTCAGGTAGTTGTTTATAGCAGTATAGAACAGACTAATACAAAAAATTTGTGCCAAGAGTGGGCTATTGCTGTCAAGATACCTGAAAAAGTGGAAGCAGCTTTGAAACTGGGTAATGGGCAGAGGTTAGAACAGTTTGGAGAAATCAGAAGAAGACAGGAGGATGAGAGAATGTTTAGAATTTCCTAGAGACTTATGGAATGGTTGTGACTAAAATGCTAATAGTGATATGAACAGTGAGGTACAGATTGGGATGGTGTCACATGGAGATGGAGAATTTACTGGGAAGTAGAATAAAGAAGATCACCCTTGCTGTGCCTTAGGAAAGAGACTGGCAGCATTGTGCCCCTGCTCTATATATCTGTGGAACTTTGAACTTGAGAGAGATGATTTAGGATACCTGGTGGAAGAAATTTCTAAGCAGCAAAGCATTCAAGATATAGCCTGATTGATTCTAATAGTGTATACTCATTTGCATAAACAGAGATTGTCTGAAACTAAAACTTACATTTGAAATGGAAGAAGAACAGGAAGGTTTAGAAAACTTTTTGACCAATAATTCAGTAGAAAAGGAAAACCCATTTTCTCAAAAAGAATTCAAGGCTGCAGAAATTTGCATAATTAAAGAAGAACTGAATGTTAATTACCAAGACCATGGGGAATATGACTCCTGGGCATTTCAGAAACCTTTGCAGTGGCCCCTTCTGTCACAGGTCTGGAGGCCTAGAAAGGAAAAATGGTTTCATGGGCCAGTCCCAGGGTCCCTCTGCTGTATGTAGCCTCAGCGCATGGTGCCCTACATTCCAGCCATGCCAGCTCCAGTCTGGATAAAAAGGGCCAGAGTACAGCTTTGGTCATTGCCACATAGGGTGCAAGCCCCAAGCCTTGGTGTGGCTTCCACATGGTGTTGGGCCTGCAGGTGCACATAAGGCTAGAATTGAGGTTTGAGAGCCTCTGCCTAGATTTCAGAGGATGTAAATAAATGCATGGATGTCCAGGGAGAAGTCTGCTGCTGGGTTGGAGCCTTCATGGGAAACCTCTACTAAGGCAGTGAATAAGGGAAATGTGGGGTTGGAGCCCCCACACAGAGTCCAAACTGAGGTACTACCTAGTGGAGCAATGAGAAAAGGGCTACCATCCTCCATACTCCAGAATGGTAGATCCACCAACAGCTTGCACCATGCACCTGGAAAAGCTGCAGGCACTCAACACCAGCTGGCAAAAGCAACCTCATTGCAGAGCCACAGGGGCAGAACTTCCAAAGGCCATGGGAGTCCACCACTTGCATCAGTGTGCCTGGATGTGAGACATGGAGTCCAGAGGGATCTTGGAGCTTTAAGATTTAATAATGGCCTGGCTGGGTTTTGAACTTGCATGGGGCCTGTGGTCCCTTTGTTTTGGCCAATTTTGCCCGTTCGGAATGGGAGCATTTACTCAATGCCTGTAACCTCATTGTATCTTGGAAGTAACTAACTTGTGTTTGATTTTACAGGCTCATAGGCAGAAAGGACTTGCCTTGTCTCAGATGAGAGTTTAGACTTGGATATTTTTAGTTAATGCTGGAATAAGTTAAGACTGGGGGACTGTTGGAAGGCAAGACTGTGATTTGAATTGAGAGAAGGATATGAGATTTGAGAGATACCAGGGGAGGAAATACATGATTTGGCTATGTGTTCCCACCCAAATCTCATGTCAAATTGTAATTCTCAATATTTAGGGAGAAACCTAGTGAGAGGTGATTGGATCATGAGGGCAGATTCCCGCTGTTCTCATGATAATGAGTGTGTTCTCATGAGATCTGGTTGTTTAAAATGTTGTAGCCGCCCCCCTTCACTCTTTTTCTCACTCTGCCATGGTAAGATATGCTTGGTTCCCCTTCTGTCATGATTGTAAGTTTCCTAAGGCCTCCTCAACCATGCTTCTCATACAGCCTGTGGAACCGTGAGTCAATTAAATCTTTTTTCTTCATAAATTATCTAGTTTATGCAGTCCTTTAACACAGGGTGAAAATGGACTAATATACTGCCCAAATGTAGGTTTGCTATTTGTGATTGGATGTGAATGTTCTAGTAGATAAAAATTGATGGCAACTGAAGGGATTATTAGCACCTTAGTAAAGTAGCCACAGAGTCATGGGCCTGCTTGTTAAAGCGGTATTGAAACACTTTTTCTTTGCTTTTTTATTTATGGAAGAACTATAAATGTTTTCATACCCAGATGCTTGAAAAATTTACTGTTGATTTAAATATTGACCTATTTAGTAAAATTATTTTCTTTCATGTATAACAGTGAATTTGTAGAAATACACTTATGTTTTCCAACCTTGAAGGGTTTGTCTTTGGATACTTTTATAAACACATGTAGTTTTGAAAATAAAATGTTAAGCTACAAGTTTAATTATATATTTGTTAATGAAGCAGTGAATTGAGCTCTGATATCAAGGAGAATTATGATAAACTTGTTGATATTACAAATGGCTTTTAAGATTCCTAATGGTTTGTGTTGTATATTTACAAACCATGTATATACATTGGAAAAAGGCTAAATCATCTGATATTGCATGCTATTAAAAAATCAGCATTTAAAGATATAGTTGCTTTATTTTATTTATTTTGGAGGAATAGACTCTTGGAATAAAGAAACATGTATATTCATATGTCCATAACAGGAAAGAAAATTGAAATATAAACATATCTCCATATTTAGAATGAATAGTCACTTGACATATAAATTAAAATTATGAAATAAACCAGGATAGTTTACCTCATAGAAGCTATTTGATTTAATAGTTCACTTATGAGTGAGAACCACGTTGAATTCTCATCATTTGAGTAAAAGGATATAGGTTGTTTCTCAGTTATTTAGAAAATTGTTAATGGCACAAGGTTATAGATCTAATTGTATGAAACAATTAGCTCTGCATGAAAAAACCTTAACATCAACAACAACAAAGCTGTTCTACCAACACAAATCACACCATTAAGCACGGTCAGCCATCCCAGGAAAGCAAGTCAATGGTACCAATGGGATGGGAGCAACATATTTTCTTTCCTGGAAGAACAATTAAATACACATTTCCAGCTGTTGACATTTCAGCAGTGGCATCTTAATTTGGGAAGACATCTTTGAAACAGAGGTAGCTAAGGATAAATACTCTCTAATGAAACAGCAGGCACAGAAGCTAAATTGAACATAACTAAGATGTGTAAAGAGTCATAACTGCCCACCACTTAAGATCCTCAAGCTATGTGATAGTTTTGGACTTCTGACCATTCCCAGAGCTTTGTTGACTCTCAGTACCCTTTTAGAATTCAGATGATTGAGTTCAGCCCTGCTGTTGTATCAAGCATACTAAATAAGAATACCAAGAAATGCCAACGTGTTTATTTATAATAACTAGGTATACTAAGAAATTTGGTAACAAGGTGTTTCACTAGGTATGAACTTCTTCTCTAAGGTTATTTTTTTATTTGTCCATCTGGAAATATTCTCTGCCCTTGAAATACTGGCTCCTATAAAATGTACCATTCAGGCTTCCTTTCCAGCTAGCTTCCTGTTAGATATGACAAATGGGTAACACAGGAGATAGGAGATTAAAGGACAAAGGAGGGTCAGGTTTTAGTATTTCTTCTCTTTTCTCTGTGCTCTGAGACACAAAATACAAATTACACTCTGCAGCCCCTGTCTTTCCTATCCAAGTAGAGCTCAAAGATCAGATCCAGAAGGTGAGAAAGTTGCTAAATTTCCATTCTTCCCTAACCAGTTAATATAATTATAGGCTCATTCTCTTCTTGGTCTTTTCTCAAAGTTTCAAGATATATCCACTTTTATTCTTTTTTCCCCTTGTTATACTTACATAATCATTATTTTTAAATTATTTCAGTAGATTTTGCATTGAAGAATAACTCACATATAGAAAATTGCACAAATCACAAGTGTTCATATAGATAAATTTTCACAATTCATAGTGAACAGATCTATGAATCTATCATCCAGAATAAGAAACAATGTCATCTAGCATCCTAGAGGCTTTGGTGTGCCCCTACTGTGTCACTGCCCTCTAGGTTACAAAGTATTTTGGCTTCTCTCATCAGAGATTGGTTTTGTTCTTTTTGACTGTATCTAACAGGAATTTATACAGTATATAATTTTTGTATTATTGTTTTTCCACTTATATCTCTAACAGTCATTCCTTCCTTCTCCTCTTATTCTTGTAAAAAAACAAAAGAAAACAAATTATTAAACAATTTGATTTTTTTTCTGCTAGATAATCACAGGCCTAGCATACTTTTACTGGTTAAAGACCTTTCTAAAACTTTCAGTGAGTCACTTGCAGACACAGATTTTTGTTCTGCTTTCATTCAAAGCACTATCTCCAAACTACGAATCTCAGCTGATCAATGTCATTACTATGCCATTTATGGGGTGTGTTCCAAGCTCCATGACACAAATTTTGTATTTCTGCTCCTCAACAACTCCATCCCAAAATACGGTATTTTACTGTTTTACCAAACACAAAAATGCATTTTAATACCTGATCAAATCCAGCAGAGGTTGTCATACCTTGTCTATTATTTTTGACTTTCTTTCAATCTGGAATCCTAAGGTGGTGATCTGCCTGGGGCCTCTTACCATTTCTGTCTCACTGCACATCTTTACTCCCTTTCAGAAAACATTTTAGAAATCTTCAGTACGTAAACCACTCTCCCTTGGTCCTTTTCCTGATAAGCTCTGGATTTCATATTGAAACTTCCACTAACCTAGAGGCTTGGGGAGATTACAATGTTAGTTTTTACCTCATCTCTCTCCACCATTACCGTTCATGTAACATTTAGGCCCATTTCTCTCCAGCAGTTCCAACATCACAGTGGTGCTTTTCTGGTTCAAGCCAGAGATCTATATTGCCGTAGGCAGACATGGGACTCAATTAAAAATTTCCACATCCAAGTCTTCACTCTTCATGCCATTCCTTCATTTTGGTTTCAAGCCTGGAAAGGCATGTGACTACAGTTTATTATAAAAAAGCAAGGTTTGATATTTGTGGTGTTGGTCATGTCAGTGTCTCTGTTTGGGTGCCAGCTGTGACGAGTGTCACATCAGGAGTTACCTCATACTGGGGTAAAGCTGTGGTGGCAGTCACATTGATGTCCCTGTTCGGACGTCAGCTGTGACAAGTGTTACATCGGAGTCACCACATGAGATGCTGATTACTACTTGCGGAGGTCTGTTTTGCAGACCTTGACTTAGCGACAGATGAATAATATGCACTTATACCAGAATACAGTGAATTTGAGTAGGCTAGGGATGGTTGTCAGCTGTTTTTAGAGGGTGATTGTAGCTAACCAACCAAGACTCCTTGTCTTTCTTGCATTTATTCAGCATAGATTTAATAACGGAAGTTTTAACTTAACATGTGTGTGGATAATTAACATGGTTAAAAGAGTATTTTTATAAATGATAAAAGTTCTTGGTTCTGGTGCCTAGAATAAACACCATTAATGTGTAATTCCTTTTTAACTTCCCCCTGAGAAGACCATCTAGCACAAAATTTACATGAGAAAAAACAAATTAGAGTAGAGACAAAGGAATGTGGGGTAAACAGACTTAACTAGGGAAGCTTTTATTATTCTAATGTTTCATCTTATGACTTAAAGTTATCTACCATAATAAACTGGCTGCCATCAGCCTGTTCTATTAAAACCTTTCAGGCTTCTAAAAGGTTTGAGACTATAATCTTATAACTTTCCCTATTATTTCCATAATATTTTCCCAGCCACCCTGAGTGAACCCTAGTAGCCATTAGTGGACCATAAATACATACAGAACATTGTTCTGATTCAAAATATTAGTTACAAAGTCATTTTGAGGCATTTCATAATTCACCCCAAAACAGTATTTAGATTTTCCCTTATTTTTTCAGTATCCTGCACTTTCCCTCCTATTCCCAAATAATCTCTGTATATTTTCCTACCCGCAGTAATTCTCCAATACTTGTAGAAGTAACATGGTGTTGCAATCAGCTATTTGCAGGTTCCATTTTCCTTCCAAGGTCCATCCTTGAAAAGAATTATCAACTTCGTGATTTGCATGCTGAATAAGACACTTTCAAATACTCGGAGAGAATGAGACAAAGCCATGTCCTAAATGCTCTTGATTTGTTATGCTAACAGAGTTTCTGCCTCTTTACTCAGCATAACAGAGAATAGAACAAGGAAATGAAGGAGAAATGAATGGTCATCCTGCCTTTTCTGTAAGCATGAAGTAAGATGAGATGCTTTAAAAATATGTGATTTATTTAATTACAATAACCTACAAATCAAATTTTCAGAATAAAAAAATTAAGAACATTTTTTCTTGATATTTTACATGTGACAATTTGGAGGTCAGTTATGAAATAAGAGGTGGTAAAATAGGTGAATTATTTAAGTATTGATATGAAGAGGATATAAACTCTTAAAAATCAACATACTACAGGAGTTGCAGCAATGCATACGTATTCAGTAGTATTGTCAATAACGTATCTGCTCTGCTGTCCATTCAGACTAAGTAACAAATAAGAACAGCACCATAAAGGATAAACCAAAATATTATAAATAAGGTTTTATAATATATGAATCATGTAATTCATAAAAGAATTGTGGTCAAAACCTGAGGAATTGTGAAGAGCAGTTTATAGTCAAGTTGTGGAAGGAATAAGGACTAGCATATAGAGTAAATGGAAAGAAGGAATTGTAGAGTCAGTTACAATAAAAATACCAGTGAAGTACATGAGAATATTTGAAAAGGTGTTTGTATTAATTTCAATGTTTTATGCCTCAACATACATAAAGGAAATGAGCAATAATTTATAACAACATGAAAATATATGATATATAAGACATTTGCTCAAAACACATGAATTATGAAATGTTCATTAAGATAAAATAATCTTGTGTATCATGGAGATATTTTTATTACATAATTTGAAAATCTACCTAATAAAATCAGAAAATACCTGAATGTGTTTAATTCTTTCTCAAACATTCTTTTATTCTTTTAAAATCTATTTCCTAAAATATTTATTTTAGAATCTCAAAAGGTTATGCAAATATAGTTTGAAAATTACCAGTGAATAAAAATGCATGGAGAAACTAGTGACTTTCTATTAGAATTTAAAATGTAAGAGAAAAGTGGCAACGTAAATTCTGAGAATACTTTTTTTCCTACTTCAATAAAGTGGTTAGAAGGCCTTCAAGCAGCAACATAAAGGAGCATATGCAGGATAGTTTTCCAATTTGTATACACAAAAATTAAGCTATGATAATAGAGAACACAGATAATTATAAATTGTGTTAAATTTTGTTAGTCAGTTTAATATGTAGTTGACCAGAACCTTCCTTTAGACCCCATTATATGCTCATATGCAAGAGATTTAAGTATCTGCATTTTTCCAATAGTACTGATAAAAATGAAGAAATAAATCACATAATTTATAAGATCAAAGACACAGAACACTGAAAGCAGCTCTTACTTTTTCAAATCTGGTAAAACGGGTAAAAATGAGGTCAAATTAGGGGATTGACACAACCACAAAATCAGACTGCATACATATATAACCAATCTAAGAGGCAGCATCTTAGACAAGCAGATGGGAGTCAGTTGTATTATTATCGTTTACAAAATGAGCAAGAAGAGCCAATCCATGGGGTACCAAAACTCAAAATATCTCCAACTGTGGCATAAATAAAAATGGATGTTCATATGTCAATAACATCCATAGATTTTGCTTCTGCTTTATAACAATGAATTTTAGTGTGCATCTGTGACTGGTCTTACCTGGAGGCATCCTAAGACATGGTTTCTGATAGTGATCAGCATAGATGGTAACCACATGTACAACTCAGTCTTCAAGCTAGTACATTTAATTTCATCCAAAGAGAGAGAAAAAACAACAAAAAAAATTCTCCTCAAAATCCTGTTTCTTATTATATCCCAGGCAATCCTGGCTCTGTCAAATCTCAGAATTTTCATAACTAAATTACATTTTCCTCGATTTCTTTAGTTTGAACCACATCTACAAAGAAAATTACTCCAAACTTAATCTCAATCAACAGCAATTCAGAAAAAATCTGTATTTTGCCAATCTAATGAAAATCCATATTGATCTCAGTGGTATTATAATTAGAAATTCAAAAGTATGGAGTTGGCTTTTTTATATAAATTGACAATCTGATCCTAAAATTCATATGGAAATACAAGGGACCCGGAATTGACAAAAGCATCTTGAACAAGAACAAAGTAGAAAGACTCAGAATTCACAATTTCAAAATGTACTATAAAACTACAGTAATAATAACGTAGATCCACAGACTTAAATATTTATGGTCAACTTATTATTAACAAGGGTTCTAAAAAATTCAAAAGGAAAGCAATAGTCTTTTTAACAAAAATTATAGCTGGAAAACTATAAAATCACATACAAAAAAATGAAATTGAATACCTTCCTCACATCAAATACAAAAAAATTAACTCAATATGTATTATAGACCTAAATGTAAGTGCTAAAACTACAAGACCCATAGAAGAAAACACAGAAGTATTTTAATTGTCTATTGGGTTAGCAAAATGCTTATAGGGATAAAACCAAAACCACAAATTAAAACAGAAAAAAATAGAAAAATTGGACTTTATAAAAATAAAAACTATATTTCTCAAAGCAAATTATCAAGATACATTCAGGTAAAAAGTCAACTCATAAATTAAAGAAAAATTTTGAATATAATCTATCTGATAAGAGACTGGTATTTGTAATACATAAAAATTTCTTATAACTCTATAATAATACAAATAATTTAGTTTCATTAAGGGTACTAGAATAAGTGGGAAAGCCGAAAAGAGAATAAAATGCTTAAATTTGGATTTTGAAGTCATTACAGTTATGATGATAACAAAGTACAGGATGGATCCAGTAAATGGGTGGGGAATGTAGAATGGAGTAAAAGGTTGCTCAGAAGTAAATAAGCAAGATTCCAAGAGATTTATCCATTTGTGTAGTCAAGACACAAGAATGTGGATGTTGAGTAATTCAGTGAACAAGGAGACACATTGTTCAGTGAATAAGTGGGAATTATTACGAAGTTCCTTGGTGGAAGCAACAATAAGAATTTTAAAGGAATGCAAGAAAAGATGAGGCAGTACCAATAGGTAGCAATATCATATATGAGTTAAGGACCTGAGATTAAATCACTGCTTTGTCATGATTTGAGTAGTCTATACAAGTATAGTCTAAAACAAATTACTTAATTGCACTAAACCTCCATTTATTCATCTATAAAACTGAGAAGACTAACACTTCATAAAGTTATTATGAAAATAAAATAATGAATATGAAGTACTTATATATTTAGTTCTTAGGACATGTTAGCTACTTATTGATTAATATATGACTAATGTATGGGTCTAAATCATTTTGGCAATATAAATTCCTGAAACTAGCTTAGACAGAAAATAAAATTAATTGAAAGCCTCTGAGTATTGGACACTTTGGTGGGCAGGGGAGGGAGTCTGATCAGCCCCTGAATTGACTTTTTATATTTGGCAATTTGCCATGGTGTGATTTTTGGTGGGAGGTGAGATTCACCTGCATATCAGAAACCTAAGAGCAAACATTTGCTTATGTCGAGTCTTAGTAACCAGAGTGAATATACATATTCCATGTCAGACAATCAGATACTCTCATCTGGGACTTTAATCTGGAATACTTGAGGCAAAAAAATAGACAATTGAAAATTCCTTCTAGTGGCAACAGCAGTGACATCAGGTGGTTGAGGTGTTAGAGATGACATCCAATGTCCAGATCCATCTTTTTCAGACTATTTCTGTGGTTTGGTTAGGCTTGATATTTTGCTATTTGCAAGCTTGGTTTCCCAGAGTAAGGAATTTGAATGCTACCAATTTCTCTCTGTAGAAAATATGCTTCACTATCTTGGCGTCATTCTTTCATACTGCCTACACATGGCAGATAATATAACCAGCATCAATATTCACTCCTCATATCTCCAAGTTTGTCACTGGGAAGGCTTTAAGATTTCCTTTATTTTCCTTGTATTAGCATAGAAGAAATTCTTGAGAAATTCATTAAAAGTATATTTCCATTTGCCTCCCCAACTCCCTTGTATTCTATGGTTATAAGTACAAAACTGGGGAAATATTATAATTGTCTTAGTGTGCGACTGTGTTTATTCTTTGAGCTTAAATTAACTGTGACCATCACAATAAATAGAATTAACCTGTATCATAACAAGTGCTAAATCTCAGACCAATCAATGCAAAGCCAAGGATGCAGAATTCCTCTAAAAAAAAGGGTTCTGCTAGAATGGACATATTTAAGATAGAGAAAGGCATTTCCTAGAAGATAACAAAAAACCATATTTTCAATAATAGGAAAAGAAATATAGGCAAATTAGGAACACTCACTACAATTTATAAATGTAAATGAGAGGAAGACAATAGCATTTCTGAGATATTACTTTGTAAATAGAATATCATTTAAGAATTTTAATCAAAAATATATATTTTACATAATGTTTAGGAATCTCAGTTGATAGTAAAGCATCAAATAAATGATAGAAAAGATGGGAATGAGGAAAGGATATTAGGAAGTTATTTTGATGGTTCCGATATGAGGATTTGAACTAAGGCAAAGTCAATAAGAATAAAAAGAAGGTGCTAAATTAAAGAGTTATTTTTAAGGAAGAATCAATAAAACTCGATGGCTGATTGATTCAAGTTGGTGAAGGTGATTTCAAAGCTGATGTCTAGTATAGCTGTAACACTGACAAAAATCTCTAAAAGAAATAGTGAATTTCTGTGTATGTTTATGTGTTTCTGAGAGGGCCATCTAATGAAAGTTAGGGAGGCAAATGAAAAATACTTTTAATGGAGCTCTCAAGAATTTCTTCTGAGCTAATAAAAATATTTTCATCTTCTTTTGTATTTATACATCTTCAAAAATACATACATAAAAATATCAATGAGTAAATGAATATATACATATATGGCAACATTTCTGTTTTACTGAGAGACTTTTCTATGACACATAAAGTGAATGTAGCCCATAATTTGAGAAATGCTGTCTAATGCAATGAAAATATATTTGAAATAGTGCTCATTCTTCTACTGAGAAAGCTGCTACCTGAAAGCAAATTAGGCACTTTTCCATGTTACATCAAACAATAATTTAAGGCCATGGGAGTGGTAATGCTTCTGATACTAAATGTATTCTCACATTCTCTAGGAATTGATTCAGCTTTCAAAAGCAGCTGACACATTGAAAATGTTGTATTTACCGCAAAAATTGGGTTCTGGTTATATCTCCATTGTTTGACCTATGCAAGATTAACTTCTTAATATACTTATTAACACATTTTAGAAATCAGAGCAATGTGGGAAAAACTTTACCTTTTCTAGCTGCAACACATAGATATAGAAACTACTTTGTTTGTTTCCCTCTAGGGAAATATATCTAAAATGACTACAAACCTTCTCAAATAGATTTTGGCTTAATATATAATGCCTTTGTAATTGTTTTTAGAATCATTTAACAAAAATAAATTTGTTGATAGTGTTTCCAGTGAACCAGACTCAATGACTTGCTTCTAAATAAGAGTACAGAAAGAGAAAAATGGAAACTATGCAGTGGAGATACCTGGCAAATACTACCATCATCGAGTTCAGCACTACCGGCAATAAGTTATATTAATATTTTTGTGTAATCTAAATTGATGAGAAGACACTTCACATCAGTGTCATTATTTCCCAAAATTTATAAACTCATAGTCTGGATTCGTGAATTGAAAAATACCTCGCCCGAATTTAGGTATATTCTACAAAGCACTTGATCAGTAACCTTCAAAAGTTCCAGGATCATGAGAAACAAGAACAAACTGGAAAAGTCACACCCTGGAAATACTAAAAAGACAAGATGACCAAACACAACATGGCATTCTGTATTGAAGCCTGGAACAAATAAAGGACATTAGTGGAAAAACTTGTGAAATCTGAATACAATTTATACATTAATAATATTGTAGTGATTTTCATTTATTCGTTTTGGTAAGTATATAATGATTATAAAAAGATAGTATCTTTAAAGAAACTGGGTAAAATATATGCAGGAATTTTCTGCACTCTTTGCATCTTATGTAAACCTAGAGTTTAAAAATAAGATTTTTAAAAAATATAAAAAATATTTTTATATTCTATTCATACAGAAAGGTGAATGAATACATGTTTATATCTGTGTATATAGTCTCTTCCAATTCAATTTTCATTTTCCAAAAAAATTAGTAATTTCCTTCACAGCAGAATTCCATATAATCAATCCACATATGACTGTTTTAACTATGTGGAGTTATTTATAGCAGGAATGCTTTAAAGATGAAGAAACTATGGAGAAGAGTTTGAGACTCTCTCAAAGTGACAGTTATCAAGAGAGACAGAACCAGAACCCAATTTTCTAGTTCACTGAATGACATTCTTTCCTTTTATGGAGCCTAATAAATAATTAAGTAGCTGGTTATTACCTCAAGTGTTTCTGTTTGGCTATACTTAATCTAGTTTTGCAAAATCTCCAAATTTGGTCTTTTAACTTCTTATATAATGTTTCTCAGACTGTAACTTATGTACTCCAGGAGCGTAAGAACATGTTATTGGAGTGTATAAGTATTTGTGTTTGAAAAATGATGGTGAACACTAGATTTTATAATAGAATTTATGAATATAGGATTATTATTAATTGAATTCAGCTGCTAATGAATAAAGCTTAAATGCAGCTAGGATTCTGACAGATCTTTTTCAGATCTTTCTAAAATTATTTTCTGAAAATAAAAATGAGGAAAATAACCAGTATTATTGATGTTTGATGGCAACTGAAAGTATGCATGACATATGGTATTATACATTGCTTAATCAGTAAGAGTAATCAAATATAATTTTAATATATTGTCTAATGCAGACACAGTTTAGCAGACCATTAAGAGTCTGCTCTTTATTCATTTCTCTTTCTACCTTCCTATTAGAGACTAGTTTTGTTCAGGTGTTTACCTCACCCTCATATGACTTAAGGAAAGGTAACACCCACTACCCAGTTTTTTGGGCAAGTGCTCATTAATTCAGATATGTTATGGTGGTTCTATTGCCCAAGTAAGTTTATCTACAGTCGAATGAGAGAACCTGAAAACTTTTACATTGAGAATGATGAATGAAAGCAGAAGTCTATGAATACTTATAAGGCTAACACTTCGCTGACTTTTGAGAAAAGAGAGGAAATCTGCTAGAATACTCCTTAGAAAGTTATCGTCTTTTCTGTGAAGATACCAGAGAGGGTGGTTCCTGTACCCAGTTGTGGTCAGTAGCTCTGTAGATGTGCTGCCTAGAACTCCTGTAACAAACTTCTCATTTCTCTGGAGTAGAAGAGACAGAAAGTAGCACTACCTTATGAATTAAAATTCAACTTTCCATCAGGCTTTACTCTTTTTTTTTTTCTGACTCACAGATTTTGTTGAAGGCTTTACTCTTACAAAGACATTATGATGGAACAACTTAGTCAGGCAAAAATGAACTACTGAATACACTGATTGGCCTGCATTGCTAACTTATAATAAAGTGGACCTATTTGTTTGTTGCATAGGAATTAACAACTAAATAAAAATTTAGGACATTATTTAGTCCTATATCCTTCACAAACTAAAATGAGAACAGAAATAATGTCTTGGATGCATTTTTATGTAATTATCTAAATAAATAATTGCTTCAAAGGATGACTTTTTTCTAAAACAGGAGTCTACCAAAGACTTTCTGCTTTTGTTTAGGGTTGTCTGGAGGATTAAATATTGTACAAAATACCCAGAATGCAACTTGACATATAAGTCCAGTTTCAGGCTGCTTATAAAGACATACCTGAGACTGGGAAGGAAAAGAGGTTTTATGGACTTACAGTTGACATGACTGGGGAGGCCTCACAATAACAGCAAAAGGCAAGAAGGAGCAAATCATATCTTACATAGATGGTGGCAAGCAAGGGAGAGCTTTTGCAGGGAAACTTCCCTTTTTAAAAACCATCAGATCTCGTGAGACTTATTTGCTATCAGGACAATAGCACAGAAAAGACCAGTCCCCATGATTCAATTATCTCCCACTGGGTCCTCCAACAACACGTGGGAATTATGGGAGCTACAAGAAGAGATTTAGGTGGGGACACAGAGTCAAACCATCACTTGGCATATATTATTTACACAATATATAGTTTAGCTTATTTCTACCTATTCTTTTAATATGATATACTCATCAATCCCATTTGTCTCATTTCCTTCAGAAGGAATATTCAGAAGAGAGATTTTTTTAAACTATTGATACAAAATGGTTAATTATATGGTTCTTGGTGATGCTGCTCTAATCAACATATACATAATGCATTTTATGTATTATAGCAAGAATTGCATAATAATTACAGAGTTGCAAATAAACATTGTTACAAACCAAAGTAAATACTTAGAAAATGGTTAAGTTTTCAGTTCCTGAGCAAGGGAAATTATTTTTCTAACCATCGTTACTGTTAACAGAAATTGTATTCTGAATTCTTGATTCAGTGGTCTGAAAATAAGTTCTACACTCTGAATCTGATAAATTGATAGTACTAATTATAGTCTGTCTTGCAAAATATCTCTTTGGGTGGTAAGAAGGTGTAGATTGAGTGAGAAATATGAGAAAAAAATTATTTTTCTAGACTTTAATAGTATGTAACTACACATGTACAGGCCACAGTATATTTAAATAAACCATTAGCTTTCTAAATCCCATTTTCTTTAAAATTGCACATAAGTTTTTTCTCTTGGAAAGAAAATATTGCTGTGATGATCAGTCTCATTTTTCAGAGAAGAACTCATAGATTGCAAAATGTCTCATGTACGCATATTGAGGTCATCTACTGGGTCACTTATTTTTTAAATAAAAAAATTGTCACTACCTTAGGCAAAATAAAAATTTGTTGCAAGCCTATGATACTTTTGTATACAATGGGAAAATTAGAGAAAAATCTCTTATGTAGGCAGGAGCAAAAATGATTCTAAATACCTGTGAAAGAGAAACTACAGAATGGTTCCATCTGCAAGAATAATTTTGCCAGGGAACCATTACTAATTCAAATAAACTCCAACTTTTTCTTTCATTCACATTCCTTTCTGAGAAAGCCAAATGTCAAGCACCAAATATTTGCAGTTTACTCTGGTAAAGGTTGTGCAATATTCAGAGAATTATTATAAGAAATAGCCCTTTCTTTTTCTTGTAATAAAAAACTTATAATCTAATGAAGGAGACCATTCTGACGAAGGAAGTAGTTAGAGTAGTTTAATATCCACATTGTTCAAATAGCAGCTGAAACTCTAAACCCATAATCTAGCATCAATTTGCCTTTATAAATGTATCTCTTCCCACTGTTCCCCAAGGAAAACCTGCATACAAACTCTACTCTTCCCTCAACGTACCTTTTTCTTTGGTATCTCTACTGTTAATTCTCCAGATGAAATTCTTTCCCTTCCCTATTTACATATTGAAACTCTATTTATACCATGCTCAAATCTAGCTACTTTCATTAAGGAATATAGTCCAAAGCCTTAAGTAGTTACTTCCTTTAATAAATTAGGCCTAACCTATATTGTATATGCCATGCTTTTGGCATTGATACTGTAATAATCTACACTGCAATTAACCTTCTTTGCTTGTCGACTTACACATTTCTCCTCAACTGAACTGAACTCTGGGGGAAAGCAGAGACATATTTGACTTCTTTTTTACTCCCTTTCTCTCTGCTCTATAGCCCCATTGTTATCACCTTGCCACTTATACCCCAGTCCCTGCTTTCCATTGTATAACACCATAATGTTTTAAATTAACTCCTAATATTTTATGCACATATACATAATTTTATTCATAGATATTGGTATTGATAAGGATGGTGACTATTCAGCCAACTAACTCCAACTGCCATAAAATATAATTGTTTAAGATGTCATTTTTCATGACTTTTTTGACCTCTCCTCTCAGTAATGATACCAAATGGATAAATGGCACAACCCTTCCTTTCTTACCTGATCCAGAGTACTGGTAATTGAAATATCCTTAAACATCCTGTAACATTGCCTTAAGTCTTTTTTTCTCTACTTCGTAAATGCCTAAGTAACTTTCTGGTTTACATCTCCCAAAATGATACTGTTCCAGTATCTTTACACATTAAATGAGAAATATGTTAATGTGAATAATGCAATTATTTCTTATTTTCCTGGCGTAGTATTCTGCTTGCCTCATGAAGGCAGGTATAGCAAGTTAGAATATTTTAGCCTTGCCAACCAATATGTTAAGACAATTGCCCAGTGGCTTCTTTCCTCATTTCAGGTGACATTTAATTGCTGAGAAACTACAGTGCTACTTTATGACCAGTGCTTTGCATATCTATAAAAGATTTTCAGTGCTGAAAATTCCCTGAATTTATAATCAATTTTTCACTTGCAATGTTTTATTAAAATAATCATTTCTTTTTTGCTCTTTGGATACATTTTATTGGTTAGAGTTTGTGCACTTAGAATTATTTCTAACAGATTAATTATAGGATACTTAGATAATTATTAGACTATTATGCTGTTGAACTTGTCCAAATCTTGTATAAGGAATTTCTATTATAGCATCTCAAATAGACTCTGTGAAGAAGCATAGTTTTATCTCTCGTTCACTTGCTTATTTTCTTAATGGGAAAGAAACAGTTTATATTTTTCTGTTCTTACAGTTATCCTACTAACTCCATTTATTGACCATGTACATGTCCTATTAGATAATTTATTTTTATAATTTATATTTCATCTTTTTTGGGGGGTGGATAGAGTCTTGCTCTGTCTCACAGGCTGGACTGCAGTGGCACAATCTTGGTTCACTGCAATCTCTGCCTCCTGAGTTCAAGTGATTCTCCTGCCTCAGCCTTCTGTGTAGCTGGGATTACAGGCATACACTAGCATGGCAATCTAATTTTTGTATTTTTTAGTAGAGATGGGGGGACCATTTCTCTATATTGGCCAGGCTGGTCTTCAGCTCCTGACCTCCTGCCCGGGCATAATCTACCCACATGGGCCTCACAAGTTCAAGGATTACAGGTATGAGCTACCACACCCAGCCTATATTTCATCTTTTTTGTCTTTTGTCTTCACTGTTAGCATGCACTTACGAGAGAAAAGGCTTATATATGAACTGGAATAGATTCAAAAAGATTTTACATACTTTTTTTTTCAAATTAAATAACAAATATGAAGTCTAAGAATATGAATATATTTATGGAAAACACAGATTAGTCTTAAAATCTTTTTCAACTTTAGATAATATTTTTGACATGGTTAATATTGAGTATCAACTTGATTGAATTGAAGAATGCAAAGTGTTATTCCTGGATGTGTCTGTGAGAGTGTTGCCAAAGGGGATTAACATTTGAGCCAGTGGACTGGGAGAAGCAGACCTACCCTCAATCTGGGTATGCACAGTCCAATCAGTTGCCAGTCCACCTAGAATAAACACAGACAGAACGACATGGAAGGACTAGACTGGCTAAATTTTTTGGTCTTTATCTTTCTCCTGTGCTGATTGGTTCCTGCCTTTAAATATCAGACTCCAAGTTCTTCAGCTTTTGGACTCCTGGACTTACACCAGTGATTTTCCAGGGGCTCTCTGGCCTTCAGCCACAGTCTGAAGGCTCACCTGTTGGCTTCCCTACTTTTGAGATTTTGAGACTCAGACATGCTTCCTTGCTCCTCAGCTTGCAGATGCCTCATTGTGGGACTTCGTGTTGTGATCCAGTCAGTCAATACTTCTTAATAAATTCACTTTCATAAACATATATATCCTATTAATCCTGTGCTTCTAGGGAAACCTAATACACTTTTTATACACAAGTCATAGGAAAGTTGGAAAGAATGCTTTTTTATGTGTATATTTCCTAGTAAGGAGATGCAAACTTTCTCATGACCCTTCTCAGTAGAAAATGTTAGTATGTTTAGATTTTATCAATGCTATACTTGTTATGGAAGTAAGGAAATTTATGTAGAGGATGGTAATCAAAAGTTGACATTAAAAAATCTTTTGGTTGTGATCTATTGAGCTAATCTATAAACTCCTGAAAAATAGTACAACTAAGATATTTGAGTTTTTGGAGAATGAGAAAATGTCTCATTTATTTAGGGTCTCTGATATAAAAACTTTAATTTCTTTTCATATCATTGCTTTTATATAGCATTCATAGATTTCATAGTAACCTGATAAATTTATGACTATTGAAATTGTTCAATTTTTAATATCACAAAAATTGTAATTCTTTCAATAAATAAGTTATAAATAGAAAAAACTTGTCAATTATAAAAGCATCTATTTAAAAGAAAGAATGAAACAGTAACAATAAAAAAAATAGAAAACTACAGGCTTCCAGACAACAAGATTTGAAATTGTAATTGAATATGCACCTTTATTTTGCAGATATATTACAGATCACTCTGCATGCAATAATACATAACTGCAATCAGTAAAATCATATTATAATTGAGTTAAAGAGGTTGATTTCAGACTCATTCCAGTGGGATTCTAGTTTAATAATGACCTGCATTGGAAAACAATTTACCAACACACATAATAAATAAGATATTTGTGATAATAGCAGACAATATTAAACTGACATTCAAAAGATTTTAAGTGACCCTGTTCAATTCTTATTAATTATAAATTAAAGCTATTTTCTTGTATTTGTATTTTATTAAAATTATTTATTTTAGATAAATTATAAGTACATTTTATTATTCATATTATATAATTATGAATATACTTTGGTTGCATACTTTTACTAAATATGAGAAATATTGATGTCCAAAAGGTAAACAAAAAGTGTTACAGGACTTTGAAATAAAATGAATAATTAAGCACCTACATTCACTGAATCTTCTTCCTATAATCTCATTAAGATTAAAAAGATACGAGGAAAATAATAACTTCACAGCTTTTCTGAAATGCTCCACCAAAAAATTTTTTTTAAAATATGACTTAAAATTATGATAATTTTTAGAAGATATAAAGTGGAAGTGATCATAAGGTGAAATGAAATAAAACTAGAGAATTCATAACCTCATTATTAAAGAACAGAGTTTCAAAATCTGAGTAGTAATTGAAAATCTATTTAATAAGACTATAGTTATTCATTAGTGATAGAAGAAGGTGGTCTCAGGCAAGTGGCTAGGGAATTAGAATATTACTTGAAAGGTTATAGAACATAGAAGCTGTATCTGGCATTTGCCTACAGCACAAAACAGCAAATGAAACATTTAAGCCATAGATGCATACATTTTACATTACATAGAACTGAGTGGTATGTGAACAGATAAACCTAAGTATTTACATGTTTAGCTCTCTTTTGCTCCATCAAACTCTTTGGTCCAAGGAATCTGAGAGACATGTATCCCCACTAGGAGACACTTCAACAATGGCTGCAAGAAGGTAAAGTTAACACTCAAAGACCAGACACAATAAAGAACAAATCAGAATCTATCCTTGTATAGACAAGTTACCTTGGTGTGGTGGTGGAGAACCAGAAATATAAGCTTTGAATTAAAACAACAACAAAAAAACCACAACAAGTTTACACTGGCATTTAAAAACAAACCACTACCACCAGCAACAACAACAAAAGCTAGCTGAAACCAAAGAGACAAAGTAACTTTGTTCTCCATATCTCTGCCTAGGAGAAAATAAAGAGGTATTCTACAAATAAACATTGTCTACTGAAAATAAAGATGCTATATTTTTGGAAAATTGTGGTGGACATTGCTGGTGTCCTACGCAGTTCCCTTTACCCAGCTAGTGCACTAATCTTCCATATTTGCTGAGTCTTGGCTCTTCATAGCTCTTGGCTCATCTTTGGCCTTAAGCTGCTTCCAACATTCCCCTTCTCCTGAGAGCATTCCTTCAATAAATCACATGGGCATGCATTCCTCACTTGAATTCTGCTTTTAGGGAATTTTTACCTAATTGTAGAGGAAAAATGGATGCATACTGAATGAGATGCTCTCTGTTGGGGTTTGACCCACAGACCCTGATCCAGCAACAGATGAACAAATTCACTCAAACACAAATCTCCAGTGAAAGACTGGGCTGGAGGGCCATGGCCATTCACAGACATTCTTAAAAGAAATAGCAGCCGTGGCCCTGACCAGTTGGCACTCTAGGCATTTATTCAGTATAGATTTAATAACAGAGGTTTTGAGTCAACACGCTTATGGATAATGATTAAAGGCCACGTATTAAGGTCTAAAGCAAATCCCATTTTCAGGTGATAAATCTGGTTGTACTCCCCCCAAGACAGCAATCTGGCCCATGACAGATTAAAGGTTAGTTTTAGGACCACATGAGTAAACAAGTCATTCAGATAATAACTCCCTTACATTCCCTAGTTATTTGCTTTTCTTTATCAGCTAAAGGTAAAAGGGATTAGGCTACCTTCAGCCAAAATGTCTACTAAAACTATGCAGACTTCTCAGCCTTCCAAGAAGGTTTGTGACTATATAGTTTTACCATCTCTCCTACCATGCTGAATGAACCCCCACATCTCCCCCTTTTCTGTTTTCTGCATCAGGCTCTGTTTACTGGAGGGTACTGATATGCTCAGTCATGGGTCTGTCAGGTGAGGCAGTCATTGCACTTATTCTGGTTTTGCATCCTAGAATTAGTAAATAACATAAGACAATCATGAGTGTAATTTGCAACATTCTTTTCCAATCAAAGAGTGACCTGTAGTGCTACTTGGCACCTCAGTTCACTGTATGCCATTACTGAAGAATCCCACTAGGGGTACGTTAATTGCTTTTAGCCAACTAGTTGTGTTGTTATAAGCTGGGAAGGTGGTGTTTGCCTAAGTAACAGGGCAGAAAAAAGCCAGATTTAGAAGATTGGCTCAATAGAGTGTAGCAAGTACCAGTTGTAGGCAGAGTGAGGGAATAAAAAAGAAACAAATTATCTGGAATGAATGGTGTCTGTGCCCACAGCAGGATTTGCTCAGCCTCCTGCATTGTCTTTTTCAGCATTCGCCTGTTGATGTCGGGGGTGTGTTTTGTCCATGGAAACCACATTTTCTGGGGCTGCAGATCCTGTAGGCTCTTTCCTTGTCTGGCTTGAGTGTTTTCTTCTTTCCATCCTTTGATGAGGATGTAGTCTCTAGGCTGGTGCTGGTGTACTCGAAATTTTAGGAGCGGTGCCTGTGCTAAGAGATTTTTATAATCTTTGTTAAAGAGCAAGTTAGTGGTTTAAAAAAAAAACCTGTTGTGCTTTACTTCAATGTCTAGTTTACAGAAAAACTGGATAATACTTTAGCCTTAGCCAAGTTTACACAAATAATTTCAATCACAATTAATGTTTTAAAACTTGCTTAGACCTTCAAAACAAAAATTATACAATATATCCTGCATAAATTCCTTTCTATAACATTTTTCATGACTTTCACAGGCAACTTTCTACATGCCTTAACTTTCTGACTTTGTTTTATAACCTTTCTTACTAAAGGTGTATTTTTCTATCTATAACTTTCTTAACATTTCTTTCTCTTTCTCCTATTTTAACTCTCTTTTGTCTTTTTGTGTGTCTCTCTGATTTCTGTCCCTTCTCGTGTCTCCTTACTCATTCTTTCCCTCTATTTTTCTCTGTAATCTTTCTGCTTGTGTCTTAAGATGTTTTAGCAAAGTGTTTTTCTATAGCTGATTGAGATTTGTCATCTAAATTTAAAGAAATTAAGGGTAAATAAGGCTTATGCTAGTAGTGTTGCAGGGTCCTTACTCGTACTCCCTCTTTTTGTTTTCTGAGCCTATTTTTTAGGAGTGGAATGGGCACATTCTACTATGGCTTTTCTTTCGGGGTTATATGGGATGCCTGTGGAATGTTGGATGTTCCCTCTGACAAAATTGTTGAAATTGTGAACTGGTATAAGCTGGACCATTATCACTTTTAATTTTTGTGCGTCGTCCCATAAATGCAAAAGTTAAAAGAAGATGTTTAATATCATATCTGGTAGACTTTCTATGAAAAGCATGAGAACTAGTTAAATGTGAATTGTGTGGTCTCCACCACACCTAGTATTTAACTAAACGTTTTGTGCTGGCTCTGTTGGGGCTGCCAGTAATATATCATCCATAAAATGAATAATGTTGCAATCAGAATTTTTTTTTTCTACTGGGAAGTAAAGCCTGATCTACAAGATACTGACACATTGTAGGATCGTTCAGCATTCCTTGAGGCAGCACTTTCCAACGAAATTGGCAAGCTGGTCTTTCATTATTAATAGCTGGTAATGTAAATGAAAATTTTTCTCTGTCCTTTTCTGCAAGTGGAATTGTATAAAAACAGTCATTTTAGTCAATAACAATTACAGGCCAATCTTGAGGAACTGCCATGGGAGAAAGGAGGCCCTATTGCAGAGGTCCCATAAGCTGTAGATTAGCACTAATGGCATGCAAGTCATGCAAAAGTTTCCATTTGCCAGATATTTGGGAATAATGAAAATGGTTTAATTCCAAAGACTGGTTGAGGGTTCTACATGTCCAGCTTTTAATTGTTCATCAACTAATTCATGGGCTCTTAGTAATTTTTCTTTGTTCAGAGGCTACTGTTCTATGTAAAGAGGATTTTAAGATAGTTATGTTAGAGGTAGAGGAGGAATAACAGCAGTGGCCATTATCAGAAAAAGGTCTTCCAAATTCTAAAATTTTACCTTAATCTTAGCAGAGAGTTATAATCTGGGACATCATATCTATACAAGGAACACATAAAAATGTTGCTGTGGGCCACCCGTGCCTGGGTGCTTTGTTTTGTCTGTGCTGTTTTTTGTTTGCCCTGCTCCCTCCTTCCACCACAGAGTGGCTGCTGCCACCCTGGGCAGTTCCTATCATCACAGGGAGCCACAAGCTTCCCTGCCACCAAGCCTTTTCTTCTGTCCACCACCTGCTTGGCCACCCAATTTTGTCCTCTAATGTCTTTTTTCTTATCTTTTTATAAGTGTACACTTCATTGTCTTGTTGATCTTGCATTACCAGGCAGGCCAAGAGCTCCCCTTCTAATGCCACTTGGCTATCTATTGGAGGAGGGGGCTCAGGCAAAAGGTTCCTTTCCTCTTTGTTATTTTGGCCCAGTGATAATGTTACTGGTGCACATTGATCTTGTGCCTGATGCTGTTTAAGATTTCTCTCCACTTGTTCCCAGAGTTTTATGTCTAGCATACCTTCTGCCAGAAACCATGGGCTTTGGGACACAACAGTTTTTGTTAGGTCCCTTAATTGAGCCTGCAAAACCGAGGCTCCACTAGCTTTAAGGAACTGTTTAAACACTTTTATATACTGTTTCTGGTGAGCTGATAACCGTTGTCCCAGGATGAAAGCCTAGCATGAACAATCTCTCCTGAACTTGGTAATCCCAAGTGCGTACCAAAGACTTACTGACTCACTGACTGTGCAGTCCTCTTCACCTTTGTTTCCAGGGGTTCTTTTATGATCCTTGATCTGTTACAGCTCTCCTCACACATAGGCACCAGCTGTCAGGGTCTCCTCACATGTGGGCACCAGCTGTTGGAGTCCAACCCACAGTCCCCAACCCAGTGACAGATAAACAAATATGCTCAATCACAGAAATCCAGTGAAAGTGGGCTGGGATCCATGGCCATTCACAGACACTCTAGGAGAGTGCTGTAAAGAAATAGCAGTCATGGCCCCAACCAGTTGGCACTCTAGGCATTTATTCAGCATAGATTTAATAACAGAGGCTCTGAGTCAACACACTTATGGATAATGATTAAAGGCCAGGTTCTTAGGCCTAAAGCAAATGCCATTTGTGGGTGATAAATCTGGTCAGCCTCCCACCAAGGGAGCCATCTGGCCTGCTATAGATTAAAGGTTAGTTTTTAGGATTACATGAGTAAACAAGTTATTCAAATAAACTCTCTTACATTCCCTAGTTATTTGCTTTTCTTTATCAACTAAAGGTAAAGGGGATTAGGCTGCCTTCTGCTGACACTTCTACTGAAACTATACAAACATCTCGGCTTTCCAAGGTTTGTAACTATATTCTATAGTTTTACAATCTCTCCTACTATCCTGAGTGAACCCCCACAGCTGTCTATATGTGTCCATTTTATTCCTACAGTTATACATGCTCAAAGTCTTTAAAAATCAGGGATAAAGCAACCTGTGTAAACTTGATTTAAAGTTGTGTATTTGAAGGCAAAATACTCTAATTTTATGACTAGTAATTCCAATATTGAATCACAGATCCTAAGTGTTATAACATAAATAAAGTGAAAAATCCAATGAAGATTTAGATTAAAAAAATTTTTTTTTCTCTTGACAAGTCTCTGACACTAATCTCTTGTTTCAAACATAAGCAATGCCTCGTGATTCTTCAAGGCAATGTTTTTGAAAATAAAATAAATGGTAGCTAAAATCTGTATGACCCTGGATGGAGTCCAAAATAAATCAGGCTTAAACATGATACCTTTACTTCCATTTCCTCTTATACTAGCCCTAATAACATGCCCCATCGGAAACCAGTTTTTATATTAAAATTTATAGTTGTCCAAGCTGATATAGGAATAGAATCTTTACTATGGAAAGGTGAAGGGAGACGAGATATTTCTCATCTGCATTAATTAAAAAGTAATATGGTATTTCATACACTGTGGTTACTAAGGGAATATTTTGAGACATCCAAGCTAAAATAGAAAAAAAATTTGTGCTTGAATATACCTTTAAATACATGTCTACCTTTGAAGACATATTTCCCTGTTCTATGTGTTCAAAAAATTCATTAGAATGTCTTCATAAGTCAATTTAAAAATGGAAAATCTCAGGCCATTTAAATATGAAATAAAATGATTAAAAGTAGGTTAATTCACAGGTATTAAGTTCTTTATTTCTTAGATTAAATCTTACAATGGATATGTCAAAGGTGAAAGTTACTAAACAGCTTTAAATACAAAAAACTAGTAGAAACAAGAGGACGAATCTACATTCTGTATACAAAGGTATCATTGTGGGAAGACATATACACATTTAAGACTGAGCAAAGGAAACTGAGAAAGCAAATATTTATGTATTAAAGATAAACAGAAAACAAAGAGATGCCTAAGCATCCGGAAGTAGAAAATAAGTCTGATATAAAATATGGGAAATAGCTAATAGAGAAAAGAGGATGTCCTTGGAAAATCAAAATAACAGCATTTTAAATAATATTTGCAGTTTAGACTGGAAGAAAACGAAAGTTTCTATTTTTAATTATACAATGTCTTTGTTGTCATTTTTTAAAAATATTGTATTCTAGTACTCTTTTTTTTTAAAAAAATAAAGGTCAGTTGTGCCTTACAAAACACTGATTTGGAGATATATTATTTGAGTGATTATTTTGGATCAAGTATTTTTAAGCAGAGGTAACAGCATTAACTCTTGTATTCTGAATCTGTATGATTTCCACATTAAATCTATATCATATCTATCAAATATTAACCTTTATTAAGAAACTTAATAAAACTTGATAATGTGCTTCTTCCTCTCTTGAGCAGGAACATTAATTTTGTTAAAGAATAGCAGTGCTGTGTGTGCACTCATTAGTTTAATAACATTAGCAAACATGTTAAATGACAGAAATGTGCAAACACTGCTTTTGCAACTTTTCTCAAAGTGTATTTCCTTTAAGTGAGTTATATTGCCTTTGATATCAATAGTTTTATTTTGTATAAGTCAACATTTTGTTAAATTACTAAAGAATGTAATTCCAAGAAATAACCATGAAAAAAACAAAACAAAACTTATGACAGAATAAGGCATTTGAAATGAGAATTTAAATAAATCAGATTATACAGATGGGGTGTTTGTTATTAACAATAGGAAATGGAAAGACAGAAAGGTAGGAGAAGTAACCATGAATTGAAGTTCAAACTACTATGTTTTTCCAATTGAAGTAAAACAATTTAAAATAAATTGCTTGCAATGTCTAAACACAAGTTAGAGTAGGTGTCAATACAAATGTCCATTGTACCCTACCTTTTTAGTGATGGGCTCTGGAAAGTGACACCTCCAGCCAAAGTAAAAAGTGATTGTATTGGTGTGACTTAAATAAACAAAAATAACTTTAAGGTCATCATTTTTGAGAGAGAATCAATAAATTAAATTGTAGTGGTGAAGCATAGTCAATAGAACTTTAATGGAATGTAAGTGAGGTCACAAAATTAGAGTATCTTCTAAGAGCAATGTTGGGGATAAAAAAGATGGAAAATATCTATACCCTGACAACTAAGGTCAACTAGAATGTCTCTTAGATTAGAGCACTGGAAAGAAGGAAGAAAGTGTATTTTACAGGTTTCTAGAAAAATATTTGCACCAAGAAGTATAACCACCAAACCAGCTAAAACCAGTCCAACTCTTGTGTAACCATTGCTGAAGTTGTTTTGTAGATGCAGCTAAACCAAAATTGCACATCATGTAGCCAGGGCATACACATGGAAACACTTTGACTTCCAAGAACACCCAGAACCAATGTTTCTTCCACGCGGAACCAAGAAGGCTGGGACATGACCAAAACCTGAGCCTTTTCAGAAGTGAGAAGTCCTTGATGCAGAAACTTCTGATGCTGAAATCCACCATTTCATACCTTACCATAAATGGCTAGGTTTCAAGCCTTCCAAACAGTGATTGGACATACCAGCCTTTCCTCTCCAGCCTATAAGGAGTATGTCCTGACCCCCAGATCAGGAAGACAAGTTGCAGTCCTGCTTCTTGTCTTCTTATCTGCTCATCTTTAAATAAAGCTCTTTCTTTTCTCAAAAACTGCTATCATAGTATTGGCTTCCAGCCAATACATTCTCAGTAACAGAAATGTTATGTTTTCTAGGCTCAGCTGCAATTTTTCTGTGTGGCATAAAATGGACCTCACTTGCTATGACTCTTTTGAAAACTTCACATTTACACTAATATAAAAAAAATACGGTTACTGAATTGGATATTTATACATTTGTCTTCTAGAATAATTTTAATCTAGTGTCTTAGGTAAAAGGAAATTAACAATTCTAATATGTAATGATATTAAATGATAGAAATGTGCAAACACTGCTTTTGCAACTTTTCTCAAAGTGTATTTCCTTTAAGTAAACCAAAGTATTCACGTAATTATCCATTACTTCATTTTATGATTATATACTGAGTCTCTCGATTGAAATGTTTATGTATATAAATGAGAGATAAATATATAGGCGTATAGGCCCTCCCTCTTGGTGTGGGCCCCCTTTGTGGTTTATAGATCACAGACTTCTTGTTCAATCATTTCATTTGAAGATAAATCATATTTCTTGTGCCTCATTTCTCTTAGAGGCCCTAATACCATTTGGGAGGGCTCCATGCTTTTGACTAAATTACCTCCAGAAGGCTTCACCTCCAAATACCATCATGATGAGAATTAGGGCTTCAGTGTATAAATTTTGAAGAAACAAAAATGTTTAATCTGCAGCACAGGGTGAAGAGGAAATAGCAGTGCTAAAAGTGCACAGCACATGAAAGAAATAAATTATTAAGCTAAATAGAATGTTTACAACCTTTACCACTTTTGAAAATAGGTTTCAAGGCTGTATGAGTCTGTCTGATTTAGAATATGTTGAATATGCATTTTCAATGCAAATAACTTAACCATATTAAAATTATAATTAATATATACATATAATTTCCACTTGTGGTATAGCACAGATAACATTTCTATCTACTGAGGGAATATGTTAAGTCCATAAAATTAAGTCCAAATGTATGCATTAATCTGTGAATTGCACAAGTTTATATGTGCCTTTAAATTTTAATAGTTCAAAGAGTTAAAATTGCTGTAAATGCTATATTTAATGCTTTTAGTTTAATTTTATGTTGATGTAAATAAAAATAAATTGTCATAAGATAATTGATGTATACTAAGTATTACATTTTAAAATACATGTGCAGTCCTTGATATTGTGGAATCTCCAACAGATTCTTACTAAACTGTTTGGCTGAGAAAAAAAAAATAGGAAAAAATGAGCAAATGAAATTGCAACATACATGTGATAGCATGGCAGATCCCTGGTGGCTGGTAGGGGGAATGTCAGTGTTTTGCATTTCTCAGGGAGAAGAAAACAAGCAGTTTAAAAATCTTTCAGAATCCTGCCTATTGTCTTAGCACCCTGGGAATTCTCTGAAATTACTTTATTGAGCTGCATAAACTCTAAAAAGCAATTAAAAATAACAGGTCTATTAGTTCATAACAAAGTAGTTAAATATTTTCTGTTAAAACACACAGCCTGTAGAATCAACTATGCTTAGTAGGCTCCTCTGACCAGAGAGCATCTGTAGCTTTGTGAACAATTTTCATTTTGAATTTTTTTTTTTACTATTCATATAAATAATTGATAACATTTATAAATTGATATTTAATATTAAGACATCTATTTATCAAGAATAGAAACATTTATCAGGAAGTTACAATGTAAGCAGGTTAAAGTAAATGCTGGTCATAAGGTGATTTCCAATTTATAATACACAGTCTTTTTCATTTTATGCTGGAGAGACCATTAAAAGTGTCCATTTGGGAGGATTAGTGTGAGATGCAAAAATGGATCAGGAAAACAAAATATCCCAGAAATATATTTTAGAACACACATTAACATCACACCTAATTTAATTTATAACACCTAACGGGAACTTGTACTTGTTGGAAAGTAAGTAGTTGGTTGCACAAATGTGTTAAAGCAAAGGCTTTTTACATGAGTGCAGATGAGGACTACTCTATGAAGTGATATATTTTCCAGAAAATATATAAATCGTTTCTTCCATAATAACTTTCACAGCAGTCCTGGCTTGTTTACATATGTAAAGAAATTTTTTCAAAATATTACAAATTACTCTCCTTTCAAAATGTACAAGAAAGCAAATTTTGTAAGTGTGATAAGATTGAATTCTATTTTAGAAAAAAGGCTTGCTTGCATTTTTCTTGATAGATATATAATTTCATAAAGCCATTTCACTTTTGAATGTAACTTATAACCTGTCTTAGCATGTGTATCAAATTGCCAAGGTATTTTGATCATAGAATCATTAAATTACAAAAATTGCGTGTCATAGTAGAAGAAGTAATCTAATTTTTTATTATAATTCTGGTGGTATAATACTATTATGCTAAGATAAAAAAATTTAGATCTTAGGCCTTTATGCAAAGGTTTAAGTATAAGGTAATGTAATAAAATACAGCCTTTCAGCAATCTTTTTGTCATTAAGTTCAAGTCCCAGGTGCTAAAGGCTTTAGAGTTATTTTAAGTTAATTACAATAAAAACCCACCAGTAAGTAGTATTCTCACACACCTTAGATAAGAATTAACAAAACAAGGAGCTGTATTCAGATTTGGAAATCATTGTTTTTGAATCAAAATAAATACTAATTTTTGCTTAACACTTGCACATATTTCTTTTCTAACAAATTTATTTTTCTGTGGCTAACTAGCATGAAAGGCAGGTATTTTTACCTTTTAAAAAGTTTCAGCAAATGTTTTAGCCCATGACTTTGAGGACTGTTTTTTTTTTGTTTTTTTTTTTTCATTTTATTTTATTTCTAGACGCCCTTTTGAAATATTTTCTCTTTCTCATATATTACTATAATTAATAATATTTGAAGTCTTTATACATTACTTCAGGGAAATTCCAAACCTATTAGTATTTCTCCTATCTACTTCAAGAAGTAGAAATATTTACTTAATGACTTAAAAAATCCTATACAATTTTCTCTTTATTCAAGGTCATGAAGATGAATCAGTGTTAAAAATCAGTATTATAGCCAACATTTAGCATGAAGTGTCCATTCTTAATGCACAAAATGATATCACAACCCACTATACCCATTAACTCTGTAAAGGAATGTGGAGTGAATCTCTTGGAAAGAAGAACCCACATTATAACTTGGTAACCTTGAAGCACTGTTTTATCCTGCTGAAAAGTGAAATGGAAATCTTATCATTAAAAATAAAATAGTTATAAAATATAAAATAATTTCACGCCCTAATCATATTTATTGAAAAAAGTTGTAACTTAGTTTGTCTATATCTATTACCAAAGACACATCAGGCTTTGGGTTGAAATCAGAGTCTAGCCCAAGAAACTTGAGGCAGATACAAATATCTCCATATATTTCTTTTCCTGTTAAATTAGGCAATTCTAGTAACACCAAAGGAGTAAGAACAATCAATGCAATGATAATATATCTGGTTGCCTTTACTACTGGAAAGAGTAGTGAAGCCAAATTTGTTAGAAGGCAAAGGAAATGTTGGCTCAATTTTAATCATTCCCAGATAAAAAACAGCTAGAGGCCAGTCCCTAACCTGTAGGTTGCTAAATCCAGACTGATAAGCAGGAATAATTGTGGACCACCAATCTTGATCATCAGCATAATTCATAAAAAGCCCTTTCAAATAATTTTATATCTTCTCTCTTCAGCAATGTGTGAATGGTCTCATAAAATTTTTCATTGAAATTTCTCAAAATACAGTATTGAATTATACAACCTAGATTATTTAAAAAATTAGATTGCTTCACAGAGGTACAGTTAATTTGTTACATGTAATTTATTATAAAAGTATCAAAGAATTTAATATGCTAGAAAAAAAGTTGAAATAGTTTTAATTAGCATGGCTTTATATTACCTTACATGGAAACAATATGTAAGTAATAAAATTGAAAAATTTAAAAATAAAGACATACTGAGTCAAAGGAGCTATTCTGATCACAAGTCTTGGCAAAGGTATAGTTCTGGGAAATAAATTTTATACTTGAAACTCAAGGGTATGATTATATTTTATATTCACACTTATATGCAGGAGTTTAGACTAATAAGTTTAGTAACAGAACCGTGTGTGAAAAATGAAGTGCAATAGGATAGTAAAATACATTGCCCAAAACAATCCAGATAATGAAAGAAAAAAATAAATTTGAATGCTCCTTTGGCGATCACAAAGTTTTCAAAGCTGTATATTTTCAAAGTATTTTTGTAGGCTGAATAATATGCTTGCTTTGTCATTGCTGAATGAATAATCCATATTCCTTCTTTTATCATTTTTATGTTTTCAGAAATCAGAATCAAGTGGATTTTACATTGTAATATCAGAATAGAATAGGCTTTTGCATTTCTGAATTTGCTCTCAGTTCAAGCATCTGATCACCACTTAATAAAGCATTTATCATTTCTGATTATTTCACTAAGAATCTAATTCAAGGCAGAGAGACATAAAAGTTTGTTGTCACTTAACAAAACTTTTTTTTTTTTTACAGCAAAGATGAAGATGCATTTTTATAGCAAATAATCCATGTACGCAATTTGGTGTATATGAAGTCTTGCCCTAATAGTGACATTTACAATTTTTTAAAATACTTAAATCAGCAGAAGAGGTAATGTTACAGTAGGTGATAGGACAGCACTAGCGTAGGAGAGGGTCCCCTTCCGCCACCACCAGGAATGTCAGCCAAACATCAGGTGATGCTCAGAAGGTTGTTGAACACTCTTTTAATTAACAATTGGTTGCAGCTGGCACCAGGGAAAGTCAGTCTTTCAGTAGACAGAAAAATTCTGAAACTGATCATCAGCGGCTTCCCAGTAAGATCTCAGGAGTTGGGCAAATGGGCTCAAGCATGCACAATAAGAGGCAAAATGGTGGTGTTTAACTGATGTATGACATTCCTCTAGGAACTCTTGACTGGTAAAGGGAAAACGGTTCAAGTGAGCATGTACACATGATTTGACTTTATAGAATTTAGATGCCTGAAAAAGTCATATTTTTGAGACCCAATATATTATTTTATCAATTTTACTGAATTTACTATTTTATCAATTTATGTAATATTTTTAAATGTTACCAAATATTTTGACCAATAAACAAAGATATATAGTATGTGAAACTTTCTGTACATCTAAAAATAATTGAGACTCAGTCATTAATAAAAAGCAAAACCTTTACTTAAATCTTTTTTGTTGCTTCAGAGCTTTTTACAAATAATCCCACTTGTAAACATTACTTTCAGTACAGTAGTAAAAGGAAGATACATATATTACCTTTATCATTTAGTAAACGAGAAAACGACGAGATTATTTTTAACCCTTTCAGTTTACTTTCTATTTTCTACTTCTATCTCCAGTTTTCAGTAAAACCCCTTACATTGGTAATTCATTTATTGTGTTAAATGTAAATAGTTAACATTTACAAATTAAAGCATACACATACCCTCAGCATAGACCAAGTACATGGTTGAGAGAAAGAAGAATGTGCACATATTATTTTTAAAAATTACCAGGTTATTTTTCTATGTAAATAATGTATACTGAGACACTAAATCTCTATATTTCAGAAGATTAAAGGCAATTATATTATGCTATGGTACATGATATTACAGAAAAGTTAGCCTTGTCACTGAAATGAAGTTAGACAGAAATTACACTTAGTTTTTGTAGACCGCTAATTTTTTCTAAAGCATTAATTCAACTGTTTGATTAGAATGTTAAATGATGTAATGTCCTAAGTATAATATGTAATTTATAATTTAACTCTAGTAGCATAAATGGCAGTAAACCAGATTAATGAGTTTATAGCAATGCAATTGGCACATGAAATAACCCCAGATTAAATCCTTCTCATCATGTTATGATTCTATATGAAAGGCTGGCTGATACAAAAGCAATTTGTATTTCTATTGTATGCTATACCTTATATATACATAAATTATAAAATTAAATATAAAATTAAATACATAGTTCTCATAATTCTAAGAAACTTGAAGAACTGCATATTATTTGCTGATTTTTACCTTCAGTATTTCTGACAAGAGCTTTGTTCACATAGGACTCTTCCACAGATCAGGAATAAATTTGGGTAGCTTTGACTTTCAAGCTTTTTTTTTTTTTTTGAAATGGAGTCTCACTGCATCACCCAGGCTGGAGTCCAGTGATCTGATCTCTGCTCACTGCAACCTCCACCTCCCAGGTTCAAGCAATTCTCTGCCTCAGCTTCCAGAGTAGCTGGGATTACAGGTGCCCAGCACCACACCTGGCTAATTTTTTAAAATTTATTTTTATTTTTTATTTATAGTAGAGATGGGTTTTCACCATCTTGGCCAGGTTGGTCTTGGACTCCTGACCTCATGATCCACCTGCTTTGGCCTCCTTCAAGCTTTTTCTATAACAAGCTTGTTCAATAACCATAACAAATTGAGAGTCATAATGACTCAGTGCTAATAGTTCTGTACAACATATTTTTGAAGTTTCATATGAGAAATAATTCTGTGCTCTATGCCCACCAAGAAATGCAATATTAGTTAGGATTTTCTATTGTACAAGTTAGTTATTCATATCCCTCACATTTTAAAATATGTTTTAATTTAGATATTCAGCTTTGCTTGGCACTTTATAAAGTCTTTATTCTTGCATCTTCTATTTTTTTTTTTTTTTACTTTTATTGCATTTCTCTTCTATTTGTCTTTTTTGCTTGGTTTAGGTTATTTTTAATTAACTTCAGGCAGAAATGGAGGAAAACCAGAATGTGCTCACATTCATAATGAATGTAAAGCAGTCCCTCCCCCACCCCCCACCCCCCATATTTAGCTCTTCTAAGCCCTTCAAAGTAGGCTGAAAGCCCTACACCAAACCACAAAGCTTTTGGTTTTCTGCTTAAATTCAGGTTGAAATTATTTCCTGTAAATAAAATACCCCCACCTCTAATGATAAGAGTGCACAAAGAAAATGTTTTAATATTCAGAACTATCATTTTGCTATTAAAAATAGGTTTTCTTTAATATTTAAGAAAAATTTACGCAATCTTTTAAAACCACTGAATCTATCCACCATGTCTCAGCCCCTAGGAATTGAGTGAGTAACCATATCTGGAAAAATCTGCTTTAATGTCTACATTCTCTGTGACTTAAAAGTGTTCTTAAACTTGTTTTCCAAATACTATACAACTTAACAGAGATGTGGAAGGATGCAAAAGCAAACTTAAAGCTGTAAATCTTATAAACTCTTTATATGGAATATTTATTATAGAAAACAGACCTGACCTGACTTATTATTTTGATATTTGTTAAACTGTAAGTTCTTAATCTTTTAAGGAAAGAGCTCTGTAACATAAAATTTTATCCTGTTTATTATGGATATGATATTTCAGAATAAAACAATGAGAATGATAAAATGCTTTGCAAAATATTGAAAACACACTTATTTTCAGAATAGAAGAGTTAGGTATTTTTCTGTTTGCTTTATTTTGTTTGTGAAGTGTTTGGACTCAAATCATTGGTTTCTACAATGCATTTTTGAATATCCACATGAAAAAGAATTCTGAAATTTTTGGCATCTAAGAGATTCAACTAATCTATTGTCAACTGCAAAAGTTGATCTTTTATATCCTTCAAGTTGTTGGAAGCTACCAAATTGTTCCAAAGAGGCTGTACAATCTTACCTCCTCCTAGCAATATATGAGAACTATGGTTACTACACATCTTTACCAATACTTGTTGTTGCCAATGTTTTAATTATAGGTATTCTAATAAATGTGCAAAGGTATCTCATTGTGGTTATAATTTTCATTTCCTTAATGACTAATGGTATTGAGCATCTTCTTACAAGCTGAAGGGCCACTTGAATATCTTCTCTTATGAAGTGTTTGTTGAATTATTTTGCCCATTATTTATATGTAAGTGTTAATTATATGTTTAGGATACAACTTTTTCAGATACATATACTTGAAATAGATACGTATTTCCTTTTTGTTTTCTTAAGTATCTTTCAAAAATCAAAAGATGTCTAGCATGAATGGACATTGAATTTTAATGCATTTTTATTATTCTGTAATGTGGTAAATTTATTTAAATTGTTTTAAAATGTTACATAAACCATGCATTCCTGGGATAAATCCCACTTGATCAATATGTAATATAATAATGACTTTATTGATGAATCAATTTGAGCTGCAGTCTCCAATTTTTCTATCAAAAAAAAAATCTAGGTGTTGCTGTGACAGTATCTTACAAATACATTCAAAACCTCAAATCAGGTGAAATTAAAAGGGAAATTATGTTGGATAAATTCCTTTTGTGGTCCAGTCCAGACAGAATATGTTAGAAGCTATTAAAACCAAAGCTGATATTTACTTTGAAGAGAAAAAAATTTCTGTCGGTACACAGACTTTGGCTCATGCCCATGGAGTTTGATTCTCCTCAAGATCTTCCTTCCTCCCTGTGTTGTATGTACTGAACACTTATTCGGCCAACTCTCAAAAATCATGTAAACCAATTCCTTGTAATAAAGGTAACTGTCTATCTAACATCTATCTATTATCATCTCTCTAAGAAATAAAAATAAAATTCTAAGCACTCCCCAACTGACTGTATGAATCCCCTCTTGGCCAAGGGGACCCCAAAGAAACCTTGAAACTGAATTCCCAATCATAAAAGGATGGGAGGTTTAACATGTCTCTTTATATCCCCTCTCTCACTAACTGCCATTAGGCTTTCTTCCCCAAAGGCTGAGCAGAAATTACCCCTTTGGAGAGATTCACTGCACCTCTGATATCAACTAACCAGCTAATGTTGACTTTCCTTTCTTGGTTTTGACAAAACAGCTAACTAGCATTCTTTACCGATGAGAAACGAAAGGACCAAGGAGTGGTACTGGCCAGCCAGTGGAGAATTAACAGGGTTTTTATATCCTCTGCTTTACCTTTTGATGTCAGAGGGCAGGAAACTCCATCCTTCCATCATGCTAATGCTTTTTTAACATGGGGCCCATAGAGAATCATGAAGCTTAATTGCAAATTAGCATGATTCTTCTTAAGTATTTATTACTCCTTCTACAGCTTATTAGATAGGTATATTCAGTCACCCTAGACAGCATAAATTTCTGTTCCCTTTGGCCCTCTTTTGAAGTATGTTTCTGGCTTCTGAGTGGACTCTGATTCCCAGCCTATCAGAATAGCCACCCTATGAGGTACAACCTTTTATGACAAATAGAGGTCTCCTTTCTAAATATATGAACCTCACCATGCTTTACTGACATATCTGGTCTCTACTGGTACTTCTTCTCTGGTTGAACTCTGAATAATACAAATATATAATTTATTTATTTCTGAATTGAATGTGGTAATATGTTGTGAAGGACTTTTCATCTAGGTTTATGACAGATAGATCTTTCAGTTTCTTTTCTTGGATTTACTTTGTCAAGGTTTAGTGCAAAACTTATGCTGCCCTCTTACAGGTTTTGAAAGAGTTTTTATATAACTGGCCTTGTATCTCATTAAATATTTTATAATATTCACCAGTGAATTGATTTGGTTCTGGAGTTATCTCTGTAGGAAGTAACTTATGACAAATTTAAAGGTTTTGTTAAACATAGGCAGGACTTTTCAGATTCTGTATTTTTCCTTTAATATTGGAATAAATTGCAATACCTTTGTACCTTTTATCGAAACTGTCATATATATTGCCATAAAATTGTTCACAGTATTTTCTTGACCCCTGTCCATCTTTCTTTACTATTTGCTAAAGAATTATAGAATGCTATACTAGTACTTTTGAATTACCTGATAATATTCAAAGCTCATGTTTGATAGAGAATAGTAGCCCCACTTGAAGGCATTCATGCTAAAGTGGATTGGGCTTCTTCCTAGATAAAATAACAAGTCAGGCTTCTGAAAACTTAAAACAACCTCTTAGTGTTTCATTTCTAATTGTCCAAATACACAGATTTACAGTAATATCATAGGCACAAATAATATTAATATTTATGGTATTGTCATAGGCATTTAATAGTCCAAATATATGGATTTACATTAATATTATATGCAGCAAGGTAGACTGACTGAGGGTATACATTCTGGAGATAAACTCCATGGTATTTAGTATTGGCTCCACTACTTCCTGGCAGTCTGAGATTGGGCAAATAATTCACTCTCTCACTTGCCTCCATTTCCTATCTTTAAAATGGTATGTACAATAGTATCTATTTCATATGGTAATCTGAGGATTTAATGCCTTGATAGATATAAATAATTTATAATGATCACTGGTAGATATTTTAAGTACTATACAACCATTAAAATTATAACTTGTGTGAAATATTTCAAATACAGTTGACCTTTGAACAACATGGGTTTCAACTGTGCAGGTCCATGTACACATGGATTTTTAGCAATTTATTGGAAAAGTTTGGGGTGTGGTTAGACAATGTGAACAAACTTACAGAAAAAATGTAGTGTACAATTCTCAAAACCTTAAGAAAAAGTTAAGTGTGTTATGAATGCATAAAATATATGTAGCTTCTAGTCTATTTCATCATTTACTACAATAAAATATCCAGATTTTTTTAAATAAAAAGTTAAAATTTATCAAAACTTATCCACATACCAACACAGACTACTTGGCTTCATTTGCAGTTGAGAGAAATATAAACAAAGGTAAAGATATGTTACTAAGTCATAACTGCATAAAATTAACTGTAGTACATACTGTATTACTATAATAATTTTGTAGCCACCTCCTGTTGCTATTGCAGTGAACTCAATAATTCTGCATATCCATTTAAAATGCTCTGTAACACTAATCAACTCCAAGCAAGCAGTTGTCTTTCTATTAAATTGTGTATCACAGTAAAAAGTGATCTCTGGAAGTTCTTACATATTTCTCACTTAGCACTCTATGGCTAACCTTTAATGACACTTTGGGACCCATACAAAGTGCCACTAGTGATGCTGGAAGTACTCCCAAGAAGCAGAGAAAATCATGACATTACAAGAAAATATTAACATTTGATAGGTACCATATATTGAGGTCTTCAGCTGCAGTTGCCCATTATGGACAGATGAGTCATCTAGTAAACAGCCTGCATATACTTATAGTAACGACAAATATAGTACAGTACTGTAAGTGTATTTTCTTTTCCTAATTTTTTAATCAACATTTTCTTTCTCTACCTTCCAATATAAAATACATATACACAATATATGTGAATCAACTGTTTATCGGTAAGGCTTCCAGTCAACCACTGATAGTAGACTATTGGTAGTCAAGCATGTGGGGAGGCAAAAGTTATATGCAATTTTTGACTGCATGGGGCATCAATGCCTACTAATCCCTGCATTGCTCAAGGTTTAACTGTAGTACCTAATTTTTATTTCACTATCCTGTAATGGTTAATATATGAGGCAATTGAAAAGGTCATGTTATTGCCAATTTAAGTATTCACCCATGTAAGGTCATCAAGCTCTATTGAAAAATAAATTAACAGTAAATATTTTCATAGAATTTCAAAAAAAGTACATCTTTGTTGAGAAAAAGGAGGGTTCATACATTTGTTCTTTCATGTCATATTTATTGCTTGCCTATACGTGGGCACTGAAAAAAAATGGACCCCAAATGCCTACCTCGCAGATTTTACAAACTAATACAAATTCAGAAAATACATAAGAGAAATAAACAAGTTAAACAGTATTATATGCCAAGAGGAAAACATGGAAAGAAAGGAGATAGAAAGTGTTAGAGGTAAAGGTACTGTAATTTTAGTTAAACATCCAGGTTGATAAGGAGATGACCCTTTTACTAGTGATTTTTTACCCTTTACCATACATTCTACTTTATTATATATGGACTCATAAAATAAGTTAATTTTTGAGTAACAGCATAGTTCTTATATCAGCTGTGAGTGATAACTAGTTTCCAGCTTTGCAAATTATTAAGTATATAATTTGTATAAGTACTTAATTTCTCTAGGTCACTTTCTTTATCTTTGAAGGCAGAATAAAATCTACTACATAGAGTTATTGTAATACCCAAATCAAATAAAGATGACAGAATTGTTTGGAGACCTGTAACTGAACATACAGAACTTTCTCTTGGAGAAACAAAACAGTCTCCTCTTGAAAAAGGGCCTAGTTATTCATTTATTTTATTTAACAAGCCCTTATATTTTATTAACTTGTAGGGGAAGTTCTGAGCATGTTACAAATAATAACTCATTTGATGTCCTAACCACCTAATAAGGTATTATTATTTTCATTTTAGTGATGAGGAAACTCAGGCACAGGTTAACTATGTCCTTTAAGGCAATGAGACTAGTAAGTGGTTAAGAGCTATGTTATTCTCCATAGATAGAACAATTAGCAAACAGCACCATCCTTTCTGTTGACTGACCTGTGACAGGATACAGGATCTGTCAAATGAAGCTTGAGTGGGATTTAAGAGCCTAGTCCAGTGGCTCTTGCTTTGTGTGATTTGTTAATCCTCAGGAAAATTTTACGTAGTCCTAAACCACCCTCCCCCATTGCTTGCTCATGTAATAATCTCTCCTTCTTGTGAGAGACATAAAGAGTATTACACTTGATCCTATACAAAGTATGCCAAATGTCAATGCATCCTGTGATTTTTGTCATCCCTTTTTTTGGAGCAAGAGCTATATTTGCACTTGAATGAATAACAGATGCAAATTTTGTACTTAAAGTTCCTTGTGTTTAAGCATTTGTTTTCTTTTTCTTTCTTTTTTTTTTTTTTTTTACTTTTTGTCCCTCCTGTTTAGGAAGAGGATTTCTCGTGCATTTAAGGTCAAATAGCATCAACAAGATGAAAAGTAATATGTCTTTTCTCAAATATTATCTACTGAGAGTAAGCTTTGAGAGCTTGAGGAGAGTGTTGAGTATCAGTGACTGTCTCCCCTGTTAGCCAAGAAGAGAGTGGAAAAGACGTCCCATTACCCCTCCATTTGTGCCAGTAGTTCTCAAGTCTGCCTGTACCTTAGAATACTATGGGAAGTCTTCAGAAATACATTTTCATGACAAACATCAGACTTTTTAAATTAGAAATTCTGAGAAGGACGCCTGAGACTATGTGTTTTTAAAAAGTTCCCTAGATGATTCTGTGTCAATCAAAAATGAGAAACACTGATCTAAAATGTAAGGCTTAGAAACCTTGTCATTGGTCCTGGAATAGACTCTCTTAAAATGAAGCCAGTCCCCTTCAGCCTGAAAGCCAAAAGAAGTACAGAAAATATCAATGAATAAGTTGATATTTGCTTATTAGGGAGTAAAATATTTGGTGAAACACTTTGGCTAGTCTTTGCTGGTGTCCTGAAATTTACAGCCCTTGTCATCATTAAAAGGATCAAAATATCATTTGGACTAATAAGGGGATCCACCTCTAATTTTCTGTAACAATGTTCTTAGTGTAATGTCTGGCACATAATATGCCTGCAATAAATGATAGTAGTTATTAGTAGTTCCACAGAAAATTTATCTTAAGTTTATAAACCTTCTGTTATTAAATTATCATGTTTATAATACATTTATAATTACTTGATATCATATTTCCCAACTAAGTCAGAAGGAAATTTTAGTGAGCTAGTTAAATCTATATTCTTTTTTCATTGTATGATGTTTTCGTTTTGTACATATGTGCTTGCTTGCTTATTTCATGATTGATTTTGAAATCAAACTGTATAGACTGAAAAATACATAAATAACTCTTTTAAGGCTATACCATCAAATATTTATTAAAAGTAAAAAATATGTAGGGCTAATGGTTAGTTAAAGAAGAAATTTACAAAATGTTTTTCTATAGGTATTTTTTTAGAGGGATAGTATATTACAGAAAAAGATTTTGCATCTTTTCTACTTTTCAAGAAAGTAGGAAACAGCTACTAAGTCATAACAGCTAAGGACCATAATTGATAGCAAGTAGGACAGCATTAATATAGATCACCAAAGCCAAAATGAAAATCAAAATGTATAACATTTTACTTCATATTTTATACTATGACTTAATGTATGAATACACATTTTTTTTTATTTTACAATGGAGATTTGCTCTTGTTGCCCAGGCTGCAGTGCAATGATGTGATCTCAGCTCACTGCAACCTCTGCCTCCTGAGTTCAAGCAATTCTCCTACCTCAGTCTCCCTAGTAGCTGGGATTACAGGTGTCTGCCACCATGTCTGGCTAATTTTTGCATCCTAAGCAGAGACAGCATTTCACCATATTTGCCAGGCTGGTCTCGAACTCTTGACCTCAGATGATTCGCCTGCCTTGGCCTCCCAAAGTGCTGGGATTACAGGAGTGAGTCACCACACCCAGCCAGAATACACAAATTTTATGGAGTTGGCATTATCATAACGTCTTCCTAATTTAATTAGATTTTTATATAAAAATATAGACTATTCATCCTAATGAAAATAATAAAAATGAAACTCTGCATACTAAAAGTAGAAACGGGTAATTATATATATATATATATATCAGTCAAGGTTCTTTACAGAAACAGAACCAGTAATATGTATGTATAATAAAATTATTTACTGTAAGGAATCATTTCATGCAGTTATGGAGGCTGCCATGTTCTAAGATCTGTAGGGTGAGTCAGAAAGCTAGAGACCCAGGAAAGTCATCGGTATACTTCTAGTCTGTGTCCTGAAAACTAGATATGACAGTGTATTTTTCTCCCTAAGATCAAAACACATGAGCTGATATTCCAGTCTAAGATCAAAGGCAGGCAAAAGCCAATGGCCAGTTTTAGTGCAGTCAGGTGGAAGAAATCCTATCTTATTCAGGGGAGGATCTGCCTTTGTGTTCCATTCATGCTTTCATTGATTGTATGAAATCCAGCAACATAAGGGAAGATACTTGGTTTTACTCAGTCTGCAACTGAAATGTTAATCTCATCCAAAAACCCCCTCAATAGAAACATCTCATATAATGTTTGAACGAGTGGACCAAAATGACACAAAAAAATTAATCATCACAACATGTTTATGTGCTATCAAATACTCATAATCTGAGACTGGTTTGTTGTTTTAGAGAACAGTATGATGGCAAACTCGGTGTGCAACTGTGGGTGACTTTCTTCCTCTTGGGCCACTACCTCTATTAATAGTGCCTTATCTGTACTGACGATATCACCATCTTCAATTCCCCAACATTTTGTTTGTCCAGTTGTATTGAATCAGTTATAAATCATTGATTCTTCAGTACAATTCAGAGCTTTCTTTTTTAAATTTTCAACATTTTCTCATGATAAATGAAAACATAAAACTAAAAGTTATGAAGCTAACGTCATGTACAAAGTTGTTTCAATTTCTATCAGATATTATCTGTATGCCTGTAGACATACTGCCTCAATTTTCTGGCTTTCATCTCTAGGGAGATGATGATGAAATTCCATGAATTATCAGATCCTTTTGCTCTTTATGACATCTAAAGAAAGATGTAGATTACACCTTTTATTAGTATGGAATGTGTTATGATATAGCATACCTACCTCAAAAAGATAATGAATTTATAATCTCTCCTTACTAATATATTATTCATGAGAGTGTTACTTAGCCAAGTTATATAAGGTCTATAATCCTCAATTTTCACTTGTACAAAATGTGGAAGAAAAACAGCTACTTCACAAAGTTAGCATATAGACTAATTAAAATAATGCATGTAAAGTTTCTAGTATAATATCTGATACATGAAGTACTTGGTTGTATCAATATATTTTGACCAGGAGATTAAAATACAGCTGTCCCTTTAACTCTAGTTCTTATCTCCAGAATTATCTCATTTTTACATATTTTAAAATTTCGTACCCATGATAATATTAAATTATAATTTCAGCAACTCATCTCCTTGGAGTTAAAGAGTTTTATCCTAATACAACCAAATGCAGAAAGAAATTCTTTTTTAATTTTTCCTCTCTTCTAGGTGTATTTAAATTTTCACATAATCTTATCTGATACCACCAATTGTCAAATTCAGAAAATAATAGCTGATATTTCAGTTTATAATAATTTCTCAGATCTTGAGGAATAGGCCAGGCTTTTAATGTGTTTCAAATCTTTGGCTTCTTGAGAAATCATATACTAAATCTGTCACTAGACTCAAAACCAAGTAGTCAGCTTTTGGCACTGTTCCAGTTTGTAATGGAACAGATACCAGACCTCTCCCTCAGTAATTCTCATTTGCAGTCCAGAGACATGAGGCTGCTGTAGTTAGACATTAATAAAAGATCTCAATGCAATGGAGCAAAATACAGGAGAAGCAGGTCCTGTTGTGTAAGCCAAATGGACTAGCTATCTGTTGTCTGGCAGCTGTCAAGAAAAAATAGCAAAGAATAAAATTATAAAGCATGGCTATGCAGATTTAAAAATCTTGTTATATTTTTCTGAGGATTTTAAGAAAACCAAAGAGTTAAATATTGTGGTGGAGATAAAGTAAAATCTATATAAACTTGAGAAGAAAAAAATGGAATTCAAAAAGTTAGTGAAAACTCAGTTATCTCAATCCAATTAACCCAAAAATATTTCTTTTGTAATGAAATTATAACTACCATCATTTATTTTTTCCATTTAAAAAAAAAGGGGTCTGGCCTGATTCACTCAACATATAATTTATAATTTTAGTTTCTAAATTGAATCCTTGTTTTATATGATTACTCAAGCCAGGTGTATGTTGGAGTGAGCAATAGCATGTAGAGAATAATAAGCATCATCACTTGAACTAATTTTATTGGTGACTGTGTGGTTGAGGTAATGTTTACGGTTGGTTGTGGTGAATTGCATTAACTAAATGCAATTATTTTCTAATTTGAACAATTTTATTCAGAACTAATGTTAAAAAATAAACATTTTCCTATATTTATCCATTGTATCAGGAAAATACAGATAAATATTAACCTTTATTAAATAAATAGAATTGCTAACCAGAAAGCTCCAAATGCATGTATATTATCTTAAGGGATGTTTATGCATCCCATTCTCAGAATCAGTTATGTAGAAATGCACAGTCCAATTTATACATGTACCAGTGTAAATTCTTGCTAGAATTTAAATAGTAAAAATGGTACTTTCTCAGTATCCATGGGAGATTGGGACCTTCCACAGAGAGCAAATTTCCTAGCTGTTCAAGTCCCTATATAAAATTGTATAGTATTTGCATATATGATCTATATAAATATATATCTTCCTGTATACTTTAAATCATTTCTAAATTACTTATAATGCCTAATACAATGTAAATTCTATATAAATATTTGTCATACTATATTGTTTAGGAAAGTATGGCAAAAAATCTCTATTGTTCAGTACAGATGCCACCATCTATTTTTTTTTCCAAATATTTTCAATCCATATTGGTTGAATCCATAGATGCAAAACCCGCAGATAAAGAGAGTAAGCTATGTTCTAAAAGAATTTTTTTGAGTCATATGAATGGTCACAAGATTTTATCAATGTGCCCCTCCATAGTGCTTGAATGGTTATAGGTGACTAAAATTTACTTACACATTTCTGACATTGTAGATCATTGTGGAAGTGCATCTTGCCTCAGTCCTCTACACCAAGTTATTAAACCCACATTTCAACAGAAAGAAAGAAAACAAGCAATTGATCATAGAAAGCCTGAAGAATATGAAGGCATTTGATATCAAAAAGGCAAATGATATTACATAAAAACACAAATACTTGTACAAAGAAGCAGAATTGAATTTCTGTTTAAGATTCAGAATTCAATATATGTTAGTAAAGATTAAACATAATAATAAATGTACAAGACAATATTTTTATAGTAGTAACATGGAAAATGGCAAAGTAAGCCACTCAACCTATCCTTCCATTGAAACCATTAAAATTGGCAATAACTGATAGAATAAACTTTTTCATAATTCTAGAAACTAATCCAAAACTTACAGCTACTTCTTCATTTAGAAGACTACTTTTAGTAAGTAGTCTTTTAGTAAGACTGCTTTTTGAGTAAGACAGTGTTGTGGCATTTTTGCTCACTTGCATGCTATTTCTCATTCCTGAGCATGGTAGTTATCACCATGGGATTGTGATCAACATTTCTGATGTAGACATTGTTCACTTTAAAATGTTTAATTTTATGTTAAATGAGTCTGACCTTAGTTTCAAAAAAAACAAAAGAAGATAGAAGAAGAAGATTTCCAGAGCTGCTCTTTTTCAGGATACCTGACCATGGAATTTTACTTTGGGAAAAACACAGACAACCCCAAATTGAGGAACATGTTATAAAATGATTGGCCTACAATCTTCAGTTGTGTCAAGATCCTGAAAGACAAAGGAAATCATAAAAATTCTTCCAAATTGGAAGAGGCACAATAAATGTACTGTATCCTCCTTAATGGAAACCTTTTCCTATAAATGACATTAGAACAACTAGTGATTTCTGACTGGAATCTATGAATAAGATTATAGTACTTTATCAGTGTTAAAGTCTTAATTTCGATGAAGGTACTGTGGTTATGTAGCTGAGTCCTTTTAAATGCACACTAAAGTTTTCTGGGATGATGAGACATAATGTCTGCAGTTTACTCTCCATGTGAAAGCAAGGAAGGAGAAAGAGGAGAGAAAAATAAATGTAAAATGCTCATAACAATGAAATCTAAATGAAAGGCATAAGCGGTCTTATACTATTCTTGCCCCACCACTTTAAGGCTTATGTTCACATATGTCATCAATCTTAGTCTGTCAATCTCTGCAAACATATTTGCTTTTGAAACTCTGTTCATTTTCTTGGTTTTAACTACTGCTTTGATTTTAGTGACTCCCAAATTCATATATTCATTCTAGGATTTGTTCTTTAGCATCTCATTTATCTAACTCCTCAGAATTCCAATCACTTCAAATTAAATATAATCTTCTCATTCATTGAGTGAACAAACAGTTACTGGATTTCTATATGGCAGGCATTATATTCAGGAATATATTACTAAACCATATACTAGATAGCTGGTGAGCTGAATTTTCACAAAGCTGACAGTCTTGCCATTACTACTTTTAAGCTTTCTTTTGATAAAATCTGTCCCCTGGAACTTCATTCAGAAATCTAGGAATTATTCTAGCTATTATGCTTTGTCATCCTCTACATGAGTTTCATTATAAAGTTACACCAATTCTATTTCCTACGAATTTCTTGCATCTGCCCAATCTTCCTTGCCACTGCTCCTTCCCCATCCCTACAATTTTTGCTCGAATTTGGCATGAACTCTGGACTTCCTCAGCAACCTCTGAATGGATTCTGTTACCTAGAATCTTGCCCAGCTTAAGTCTATTTTACATGCTGCAGCCAGGCAGATCTATTTTAACCGAAAATTTGATCATATTCATCTACTGAAATGATGTCTTTAGTCTGTGTTATTTTTAAGAAGACTACTAGTTCCAAGAGAATAGTTTATGCTAAACCTTTTAAATATTTGTACCCAAATATAAGTTACTTAATTATATATTTCTTGGCTACCTTTTCTAAATTTCTAAACCCCATACACTTTATCTTCTTTCTTATTTGTTTACCTTAGTTCTAATTACCTTATAAGATATTTTATAATTTACGTATTTCTCTCAGTGACTGTCTTTCTCTCTCTAGACAAGAAGCTCTACGTGAACAGATTTTTGTCTGTTTGGGTCATGGTTGAATATCTAGTGCTTACAACAGTCCCTGACACATGACAAATAATAAATATTTGTCAGTTAAATGAGTGAATAAACTCCACAAAAATTTAAACTAGCAGACATATTTTAAAAGGTCATTTTGAATAAAAACTGAGGAAGATATACAAGAGCAGTGACTCTTCTCCCTCCTACCTCTTTGTTTCCTTTAAGGAAACTTAAAGCTACTGTTGGAGCTTCCTAGCATGAGACGCAAGGCTTTGGTCTATGTCCCTAAAGCTGTCTTCTATTTCTCCTTAACTGATGTTCCAATGACTATTTATGTCCATCTTCTTATAGTTTACTGCAGTAGCCAGGATGTTCCCCATCCCATCCATTAGCCCATTCTCAGGCTATACCTCCTTTTCATTAACAACATTTTTATTCATTCATTTTTACAGGTTCTAGCCCTGGCATTATCCCAAACACTTGCATACTAGCTATTTAATCCCTTTTTCATAATTATGGCTACTCATATTTTTATCTTAATATCATGGCACTTAGAACATTATACTAAAAGTTCTATTTTTGCTTTAATTAAAGACATAGTATTGTATTTATAATAAAAAGCCTAATTCACAGCTTGACATCCAATAAATGTTAAATAAGTATTTTTTGAACAGATGTAAAACAATTGGTTTTTATAATACAAAAAAATACTACTTTGGTTATAAGTGAAGCATCAATATTAAATTGGAGTTTCTCAAAAGCTCAAAAATTTGGACTAAATAGTATTATTAATCATCTTTTTAATAGAAGGGTCTATCATTTTATTTTTTATTTAAAATCAGCGATATAATTCACTCTGTACCTGGGGAAGATCAAGGAAAAACTTACATTATTGAAAATACACAATGTGGCTAACACTATTACGCACTTTGTATGTTATCTAAGTCAGTAGTCTTAACAACAATATTTTTTACATATTTTTAAAATACAGATAAAGTGAAATTCTAAGATTACATATTTGCCCAAGGTCATATAACTAGTAAAGATCAGAGCTTAGTTTCTTATGCAGATTAATTGCTTTCCAAAGCTGATAAACTTTTCTACTTTTCAAAAGTGCTCCTCCAAGAACCATAATAACAGTGAGAGCTTAAGATGACTGAAGTGTTACTTAATATGCATTATATGATCAGAGAGACCAAAATAGATGCTGCTTTATCAAATAAGCTGGACCCTAAGGCTAATGGAACTAGAAAATTACCTACAGGCTGAAGGCTTAGGACTCAGCTTGCGTGACAACTTTCTAAATTCCTATGGCTATAATGAAAACCACACTCTGGGTAAACTAACACCCTAACTACAAAAGTTATTAGTCAAAATGTCGGCCCCTTCCTAAACTAATTTACAACCCAGACTCCACGTCATTTTAATGCCAAATCCTACCCCAAAGTGAACTTGGGATGTATGTTACATACATGTTTACCCATTGTGCATACACTTAACTGCCCTCATAAATACGTATAGCATTTTCCAGAAACCTGTTGAATATGTATGACTCTGTGAGTCATAAAATCCATCTGCCCTTTTCCTCTTCAAAGATAGAGCACCTTCAGTTCCTACCAGAGACTGTTTCTTCCAAGTTAGCGAACTAATATCACCAATAAACATTTCCTTTCTACTTTTCAGCCTTCCTGGTGGTCTTTTGGACAAGAAGTGTTCTTTTTATTCCTCACAAAAATCTTGTGACTGTGATTTGAATAGTGATGTGTCCCCAAAATTCTTATGTTAGACCTTAATCCCTAAATGTGACAGTATTTAGAGGTAGGTCCTTTAAGAGGTGAACAAATACTGAAGGTTCCTTTCTCATGAATTGAATTAGTGCCCTTATAAAAGAGGTTGGTGGGAGCTTCCTTTCACTTCCACCATGTGAGAAGGCAGCAAAAAAAGCACCACCTTTGAAGTAGAGACTGAGGCTTCATCAGGCACTGAATCTTCTAATCTGCTGGTGCCTTAATCTTGGATGTCCCATCCTCCAGAATTGTAACAAATACATTTCTATTTTTTATAAACTACTCAATCTATTTTGATATAGTAGCAGGAATGGACTAACACACCAATCTTGGATCAATATCACCTCCACTTTATGGATGAGGAAATTGATGTAAAGAGAGATTAAATAAGTTTTCCTAGTTAACTAGAATTTGATTTTAGGCAGTCTGAACTCAAAGCAGGTGTTCTTACAAATATATAAACAATAAACTGCAGTCTTTTGAGAAAACAATATTGAGACCCCTATATTTTTCCATATACAAAAATTAAAATAAATTGAAGATTTAAACCTAAGACTTCAAACTATGAAACTATTACAATAAAACATTGGGGGAACTCCCAGGACATTGGGCTGGTTGAAAATGTTTTGAGAAATACCCCACAGGCACAGGCAATCAAAGCAAACATGGAGAAATGGGATTACATTAAGTTAAGAAGCCTCTGCACAGCAAAGGAAACAATCAACAAAGACACAACTCACAGAATGGGGGAAAATATTTGCAAACTACCCCTCTGACAAGATATTAAAAGCCAGAATGTATAAGGAGCTCAAGCAACTCTAAAGAAAAAATGCTAATAATCAGATTTTAAATGGGCAAAAGACATGAATTGACATTTATATAAAGAAGTTATAGAAATGGAAAAGAGGCATATGAAAAGGTGCTTGGCACCACTTATCATCAGAGAAATATATCAAAACTACAATGGGATTTTATTTCACCCCACTTAAATGGCTTTTACTCAAATAACAGGCAAAAACAAATGCTAGTGAGGATGTGGAGAAAAGATAACTGTACATTTGGTGAGTGTATTTGTCTGTTCTCACACTGCTAATAAAGACATACCCAAGACTGGGTAATTTAGAAGGCAAAGAGGGACATGTGGGAATTGTGAGGGCTACAGTTCAAGATGAGATTTGAGTGGGACATTGCCAAACTATATCAGTGGTAATATACATTAGTATTAATACAACCACTATGGATAACAGTTTTGTGGGGGGTGGGTTTTGAAGAACTAAGAATAGAGCTACTATATGATCCAGCAATCCCACTGCTGGGTACATACTCAAAAGAAAGGAAATCAGTATATTGAAGGGATATCTGTATTTTCTTGTTTGTTGCACACCTGTTCACAATAGCCAAGATCTGGAAGCCCCTAAGTGTATGTGAGATAAACAGACAAGGAAAATGTGGTACATATACACGATGGAGTACTTACTATTCAGCCATAAAAAGGGAATGAAATACTGTTATTTCCAACAATATAGATGGAAGTGGAGATCATTATGTTGTGCCAGGCACAGAAAGCCAACTTTGCATGTTCTCTCTTCTTTTTTTTTTTTTTTTTTTTTTTTTTTTTTGTGAGAACTAAAAGTTTTAAACAATTGACCGCATGGAGATAGAGAATAGAAGGATGGTTATCAGAGCCTGGAAAGAAAAGTGGGAGGCTGGAGGGAAGTGGAGACTGCTAATGGGTACAAGAAGTATTAGAAAGGATAAATAAGATCTAGTGTTTGGTAGAATAACAGGGTAATTGCAGTCAATAATAATTACACATTTAAAATAACTAAAAGACTATAATTGGATTGTTTGTAACACAAACGATAAATGTTTGAGGGAATAAATACCCTATTTGCCGTGATGTGACTATTATGCATTACATGCCTGTATCAAAGTATACCATGTACCTCATAAATATATACACTACTATGTACCCACAAAAATAATAAACATTCACCATCTATACAATATAGTTCTTTCCAATTCATTAGGAGCAAAAACAAGTGTGGAGATATATATATATATATATATGTACTTCAAAAGGATCTGTTAAACATAATAGAAAATATATTATTCAAAATCCCAAAGACTGAATTGGTGCGACAATTTGGATATAGTTGGCAATTTTAAATAAATTAGTTTGATGATAGGACTAAATGTCATTGTTTCAATATTTACTAGCTGTGTGAATTCAGGAAAGCTACTTAGCCTTTCTAAACTGATTGCTTTTTTGTATTTTAAACAAGGGAAATCATAGCCCCTAACTCATAAGACTGAGGTAAAATTTGGTAAGATGATCCATGCACAATCAAACTAGTCATAATAACTCACACACAACAAATGCTAACTATTATGATCATTATCTGCTCTGTTTTTAGAAGAACTTTTTTTCCATTAGTATTGATAAGATCTCAATTATGAGAATGATGATTATGTGTCATAATAACAAAACATACCTGCTGTCAAAATATTAACTCTTCAAAACATTGTAGAAGATAAAACAAATTCTTCATGTGCCTACAACTAAGAAAATATGGAGATTTTAAAGAAGTTAGGAAAAACTAGTTTTATTAGATTAACTGGATATCTGTATTATTTTCCTTTCACTTCAGAAATCTGTTAAGCCAACTATATTGTTTAAGTTCTATTTGCTTACTTTTCTCTTCTGGAAGAGAATTTTCTTGGTCTAAGACTGGCAGTGTCTTTCTTTTATCCTTATATAAATATACTCTTTGATAAGTCAGATTTAGAAGGTAGATCACATGTCCATGAATAGCTGAAAAAGTTTCACTTTTAATAATTAATGCATGACTTTGTCAGCAGACAGTGATAAAAACATCAGTAAAAAGAAAATTTTACATTTTTTTTCTTAAAAATGTAGTAAAACTTTTTACTTGGTCACTTAAATCTCATAATTTTATGGTTGTTAACTTATGCATTATCAATGCAAAAAGCCTTTTATAGGTTAATAAGAAAAGAGTGACCAAGTGAGACTTGAGATTTTTAAATAAAGGTTGGAGACTTTAAAGTTTCACTGTTCACATAACAACCTTTACTCTACTTAAGATTAAAGATACCAGCTACAAGAGAATGAAGAAATACCTTTTTATTTTAAAAGCTCTGCATTTTTCATTGCTCATGGCAAAAACAGAGAAAACATATATGATTTTTATAATTCCAAATCACTTAACACTCAAATTATAATTTTAATGAGTTTATAAAATGCTTTTCAGTTTATCATCATCCTATATAAACATCATATCTAACTTTTATTTTTTTCCTCTTTTAAATTTACCATTTCTAATTATTTTTATTTTTAAAATTTTGTAGGTACATGGTAGGCATATATATTTTGGGGGTACATCAGATATTTTGATATAGCGATCAAAATCAAATATGTCTAATATGAATTCAAATGATTACAAAAGATGATTTTGATGAAAACCAAAATAAATATACTAAAATAAAATTAAGAGCAGTAATTTAATTGATTCAAGACAACTTTAAAGACTTTAAAAATAAGAACTTGAATCTCCTACCAAAGCATATCATGCAGTTTTAAAATAAGATATGTAAGACTTGTCAGCACGATTATTATTAAATGTTATTTATAAATCTCATAATCTTCCTACTCTAATATTATGCATAATTTTATTTTAGGAGATCTAACAAAGCTCTACCATTGATAATGGTCACTTACTCCAAACTGTTCCTTTTACAGACATTACAGTGGAGAGTAAAAAATCAATTTGACATGAAGAACCTAAACAATTGCCTCTATATTGAACTATGAGACAAAAATATTTGCCATTTGCTTGTTTTATTTCATCCTCTTTTACGTTCTATTTCGATTTATTTTATGTTGTGAAGCTTCTAGCAATACAGTACATTGTTACAAGGTAAACATAAATATACATATATTGAGAGGGCACACACTGAAAAAAATTAGCAGATAGAGATACCTAATAGAAAAAATTCAGAGATCCCATGAACTTGATCATTATACTTTCATTTCCAGGAAAGTTTCATTTTAAAGGAGGTTAGGTTATATACTGATCTCTCTTTATTTCAGTTTTATTGTCATTTTCTTCTGGCTCCCAAAAAATATCAATATTCTGCCCTATAAGGAGCTGAGGAGTACCTTTAGTAGAGCATTACTGAGCATTACTTTTTTTGAGCTGTGATCTGCAGTCCAAACTGACCCATCAAACTCTTAATATCTCAACCTATATTTTTAATACACTTTCTGTTTAGAGTTTTCCATTTTAGGTTAGTAACCAGTCTGCCTAGCTGCGTCCTGGCTCAATGGCATACTAGAAGCAAAGATGTTTTGAAGAGAGGAGATTCTGGAAACTTAACATCTTTATTTTTGTTTTCCTGAATTTATGAAAACGTATTCCTTCAGCAGTTATGGTTGGGAGGTGTGGGGTGCAGTGGCAGGGAGTCACTCCTTCTTCCCACTAACATTTTCCACAAAAATAAATCCATTTTTATCTGTTAATTTTAGAAACTTCAAGTAAAATTGTATTTTAAGAACATGTTCCATTTTTGTGATACTTGTATAAAATAGGGTTTTACCCAAATAAGAAACTCTAGTTTGGCTCTATTTTCATGTTTTTCTTTTATTCTATTCCATATATGTATTTTTTCTAAATTTATATTATGTCTTTTTTCTCTTTAACATTATAATATTAACTTTTATTATACACTCTATAAAGTATATTTCTTGACTTCAAAAAATATGAATATGTGCAATCTAGTTCACATTTTAGATGGTTTATATAGATAAAATAAGTCAAATATTTTACTTATCTTCACTAAACCGATTCTTTTTTTTTTTTTTTTTTGAAAGAAAAAGAGAGGAAAGAAAGTGAGAGTGAAAGAAAGAAAAAAAAGAATGTAAGAGAGAAAGAAAGAGGAAGAGAAAGAGGGAGAGAGAACGGGATTCTTGTTCTATTGCCCAGGCTAGAATGCAGT
>CAUYLG010060850.1:0-64345 GCA_963573385.1 Cacajao melanocephalus | reverse complement strand
CCACCCAAAAAATAAAAAAAAAACAAAACCCCCCCCCCGTCTCTTTTCCAGTTTTTTATTTTTTTTTTTTTTTTTTTTTTTTTTTTTTTTTTTTTTTTTTTTTTTTTGCTGTTGTTCTGCCTCTGTGGGTTTATTTTACATGTTTATATTAGAGTCTGCAAAGCCTTGTGTTGTTATCTGTCTAGATGGACTAGAAGCCACCCTTATCTGGTTTTCTCCAAGCTTTTAATGGGAAGCATAAATGTTTGGGATCAGCCGACAGCTGTGCGCAATGAATCAGGCAACACCATGATTTGGAATGTTTTTCTATTATTTGGAAAATTGTACGTAAAAAAATTCTTAAAGCACTCAGTAGAACTTCATTTCTTTGAACTTCTGCAGTAACTGATTTTTTTTTCTTCCTTTGTATCTCAAAGTCATTTAGAAACAAGTGAGAAGTTAATTTCTTGAGGTCATTTCCTCAAATCACCTCCCAGGTCAGAAAGACAGCTCTGGCCTCTGTGTTACACTGTCTTTCCAAAATGTAACCCATTTCCTTAGGGATACAATCATAGCAACACAGACTTGAAAACAAAGCTGGAGTCTGATTAAGTACTTGCCAGGAAGATTCCAGTCATATTCTGAATAGTTTGCAAATATCATGTAGGGAAAGGTGAGGGAGAGAGGAAGGGAAGGACAGGAGCTTTCCAAAGGAAATATTTCACATGGAAAACATCAAGCATTTTCTAAAATGAGTAATTAAAAGACAGAATAGAATATCTTTAAGATAAAAGCTTCTTTGAAATGCAAAATAGAACGTCAAATAGGCAATGGAAGGTAATAGGTGTAAATCAATGTATTCAATATCCCAGCTCCTATAAAAGGAGACTTAGGGACCTGAGTATATGTCTGGGTGTTTCAGCACTGTATTGGTTTGGGCTAAGTTATCAAGTTTCTGGTGATGTTTGCCCCATCCACTACTTCCTCTCTCCTTCAGCTCCCAGTGGCCCCTGGAAAGTCCATTTCTCCCCTCACTCCTGGGTCCTTCTGCTGCTGGTGGTCTCAGGTTCTGTTATGTCCCCTGGTTCCACCCTAAAAGTACTTCCTAGAAGTCTTTTGAAATGCCTGAGTTGGATTTCTTTCTTTTCTTCCTTCCTTCCCTCCTCCTCTTCCTCCTTCCCTCTTTTCCATTCTTTTTCCCACTAGGTTTCTAAAACAAGCAAAGAAGTTGCAGCTTTTACTAGGTGTCCTTTTCAGACTGTGTTATGTAAAACAACTCTAGATATCAAGTCGCAGGTGGCTTTAAAAAAGAAATCTTCTAAAATAAGTAAGGTAGAATACATGACATGAGATTTGGCGCATAGATTTTTAGTGAATTTCAAGATATGCAAAATGCTACCCAGTTACATCAGTATCATTCCCCTTTCTGTTGTGGAAGGAAGTTTCCTTTCCTAATGAGGAATGCTCAGGGAAACAGAACAAAGCTACAAAGAAAAGAACCCTTCTTTGCAATGGCATTTGACACTGGACCCCAGGGCATGTGCTCCGTAAGTTTGACACATTTTGAAAGTACCAGTGTCCCCAGCTCAGCTTGACTGTGAACCCGGTCTACATAGCCACCTTTAGTCCTCCCAGGGAATAAATTAAATCTGCATCTTGACTGTGTTGCCTGGAAGAGACTGTTCAATTATTTATGGTGCAATAGCAGGGAGTTGCTCTTCTCTGCAAGTTGGGGAGCGGGGGTGGGAGTGTACATTGCCTCTTGCCTACTTCAGGCCACTGCGTTAGTGAGTCCAGTAATGTCTAGAGAAAATAACAAGGCTGGAGGCAACCAAGATATATTAACGAAAAAGAGGCAGTAAATCACTTTTTACTGTTTGGAGACTGTGCTCAGGCCAGCGCAACTGCCACCGTGCTCTGATGCTGCCTGGGCTGTGGCAGAAGTGCACTGATGCCTGACCGCGGAAGGCTAAGCAGGCAGCTGTTTAAAGACCACACGGATTTAAGGTTGAAGTTTTGAAAATGGAAATAAGAAGAAACTCAAGAATTTGTAACCAGGGATTTTACTAATCGAAGACTTCTGCTTCCCATTTTTGGTCCTAATTCACAGACGCAGTGTCATAACAGCTTTATGTTGAGAATCAGAAGACCCAACTCTGGGTCTCAGAGGGCTGACTTCTTTAAAGTTTTTGTTATTTACTGGTATTTCGGAAATCACGGAAGCACAGAGTCACTTGGAGAGTCACAGTGGCGTTTCTATGAGGGTAAGTCTTTGCAGTGGAGACTTAGCCCTTGATCCATGCAGTCCAAATTGCTTTAACATGGAAAAGAATAAATACTACTGCTGTATAATTACTGAGAAGATTTAAACACACATATCCCGAGATAGGCAATATGTTTACATGTCAAGGTAAAATAATCTCAATACTTCGTGGCCTTTTTTTTTTAATACCAAATGTCCCTAAGTTTAATGTACATATCTTTTAAAGTATATTTATTAAATTCTATTCCTTTCATTGAAATAATCTTTAATAAAAATGTTAAAGATGGATGTCATTCCTATTTATTTTTCTTAAGAATTCATAAAAATACATAAATATTGTGGCTTCTTGGTTAAAATTTTGTTACCCTTCTCTTATTTCTTGGCTAGTAAGTTCTTAAACTTTAGATTTTAAGACAGTAGATAGGGCTGAGGTCTGGCATAACATAAGATATAGGTAATCACAATGGCAATATAATAAACCATTTAAAATTGGGCATTACTTTTTTTTGAGATAGGGTCTCCGTATGTGGCTGTGACTGATCCTCATACTCCCGGGCTCAAGCAATCCTCTCAGCTTCCAGTGTAGCTGGGACCACAGAAGTGCATCACTGCACTCAGGTATTTAATTTTTGCAATGACTCATGGCCGGTTTTCTAAATGATCCATTATATTGATAAGGCGTGAGGAAAGAACGCAACATGGCAGAGGGGTGCAGAGGAAGTGGACACCACACATTAGTAAGCATGGGGGAGCCCAAAGGCTTCCTATTTTGTAATTTTTCACAAAATCAGGGCTTAGAAAATGCTGTGTCTTAGTTGTCGGGACAGAGCAGAAATTCCACCCTAAACTATATATGCAGGACATTAGCTGTTTCAATTTCTTTTCTTTTTTTTTTTTTTTTTTCTTGAGACGAAGTCTTGCTCTGTCATCCAGGCTGGAGTGCAGTGACATGATCTTGGCTCAATGTAACCTCTACCTTCTGGGTTCAAGGGATTCTCCTGCCTCAGCCTCCCGAGTAGCTGGGATTACAGGTGCATGCCACAATGCCCGGCTAATTTTTGTATTTTTAGTAGAGATGGAGTGTCACCATGTTGGCCAGGCTGGTTTCGAACTCCTGACCTCATGATCTGCCCACCTTGGCTTCCCAAAGTGCTGAGATTGCAGGCATGAGCCACTGTGTCCAGCCCATTGTTTCAATTTCTAAGGGGTATTATTTAACCTAATTTCATTGACGGTATAATAAAAATCAAATACATGATATTTACATGGACTTTTTCTCTTCTGAGAACTCAAGAGTTTTTTTAGACCTATCTAATCCCTCCAATATCCAAGTTAAGAGTCCAGTTTTTGCATCATTTTACTACTAACGAAAGTAAGGCATGGAAAAAAATGAAAGGTTTTGCTTTCTAGACAGATATAGAAATAGATATATGGAGTAGTGTGGTTTGTCCTAATATTAGCATGTGTTACTATAACACTCTTATACATGTGTGGTACACATTAATTAGTTCTCTCGTCTAGAAAGAAAAGTGCTGGATTGGAGACATACCTACCATTGAAATTAGCATCAAAAATAAATTCTAGGAAGACCTACAAATTTGCTAGCAGTTGAGCCACAAATTCTTCCCTTTCTCTACCATGTTTAAACTTTTTGTTGAACTATGTAATATACATAGAAAAAAGTATACATATCACAAATGATACATCCATTGATTTCTATACCTTTTGCTTTTAACGACATAGTGGTAAGAACCTGCTCAAAGGTTAAAGCAGGAGAGCAGCCAGTAGGAAGGAAGAAGATGAAAACTAGGAGAATTTTAGCATGTTGGTGGCAGATGGTAGATCCCAAAGACAGCTGCAATATCTCCCAACCCATCTGCTCTTCTGCCACGTGACCTTTCTACTCTCCCACCCAGGGCTAGAGTTTGTTTCTCTACCCACTGGTACCTGGTTAGGCTCTGTGAGTGCTTTGACCAATAGAATAGAGCAGACATGAGATTTTGCCATTTCTGGGCACAAACCTTTAACAGGCGTGGGAGCTTCTTCCTGCCTCTTGGAATATTTGTTCTTGGTATGCTCTTTAAGAAGCCCAAGCCACATGGAGGGGCCTTGTGTAGGTATTCCGGTCACACCCACCTGAGCTCCCAGCCAGCCATCAATTCCCAGCCTTGCGTGCGTGCCATCTTGCATCTCTGGCCCAGTCAAGGCCATAACTGTAGCTCCAGCCACCATCTGACTTCAACTGTTGAAGAGAGCCCAGCGAGAAATGTCCAGCTGAGCCCAGTCAAAGCACAGAACCATGAGAGATAATCAATTGTTGTTTTAAAGCCACTAATTCTGGGGGGTTGTATGCTAAATAGGAACAGATAACTGGGACAGATACTAACACACAGATCTAGGAATCTGACTTTTGGATATAGGAGGAAGGCAGAAAAGACACAAGAATAAGCAAGTTTGTAGATATATTTTCAGATTGTATGGGTGGAAAATTACAGGTGAGAATCTGGATACAATATCATTTGGTAAGAAAGAAAGAAGGATGGGAGGTTGGGTTTAAGAAAGGAACAACTATGTGAAATATCAGACATATGGAAATGAAGACAGAATCCAGCAAAAAGGTCACTGACATACTTGAAGGCCACACTGACGTTTAAGCTATAAATCTGAAGAATACCATCTGCCTGGGGCTGGGATTTTCTCCACATGTGCTCAGCTATCCAGGTCAGGAGAAGAGAAAGAATACAATTGGATTAATCTTGGATTGCAGGTTTAAAGAGTAGATGAGGAAGGAAGAGAGAGTGAGATAGCTGTGGGTTCTCGTAGGCAGGAGACGAAGGCAGGGCTTGTGGGTTTTGGTCTGTGCGGCTTGGAAAGGCCTGATAATAGAAATGAAAGCAAAAAAGGTGCAGAAGTGTGAGACCAATAAGATTAGCTATAGGAGAAAAAGAATGAGAACCCTGGAGAGATAGGTTGTGATCCAAAATAGAATGTTATACAATCCTTTGATGTGTTTGTCTTTTTATAACATCACTAGTAACTAAGAGTTTTACCTAGAAAATATTTAAAGACTAATAATAAACCAGTTATTATTTCCACTTGTCAGTAGCTTGTGAAATCTCTGGCTGGGAAGATGGTTCACAACGGAGGGTGAGACTGTATATTTGTCCACACCCACTGGTGTGCCAGAGCTGGCTCACACCCACCTGGGGGAGCCCACTCTGTGTACCTTTTTCCATATCTGCACTCAGTGACATCATGTTGGTAGCTTGAAATTGGCCATGGTGGAAATATTTACACCACAGAGATATGCAGACAGTATAAATCTGAGCCTTTTTTCCCTGGAGAGTAGGGGGAACATTTATCAGCACACCACTACCCACAACCTCCCTATACTCTATTTACAATCAGTAAGATAATTTAATTTTGTTCATTTCTTATCTATGTAGATATATTTACTAATGCCTTATTCTGCATAAATCTATCCAAAGGACACAAAACATTATTTTACCACACTTTTTTTTTTTTGAGATAGAGTTTCACTCTTGTTGGCCAGGCTGGAGTGCAATACTGAGATCTCGGCTCACTGCAATCTTTGCCTCCTGGGTTCGAGCAATTCTCCTGCCTCAGCCTCCCAGGTAGCTGGGATTACAGGCACCCGCCACCATGTCCAGCAAACTTTTTGTATTTTTAGTACAGATGGGTTTTCAGCATGTTGGCCAGGCTGGTCTTGAACTCCTGACCTCAGGTAATCCAAACGCCTTGGCCTGCCAAAGTGCTGGGATTACAGGTGTGAGTCACCGTGCTCAGCCCTCGCCACACTTTTATTAGCTGAATGAAGCCTGATTGTTGAATTTGCAGTAAGTTGATTTCTTTTTTTTCTTTTGAAATGACAGTGTCTTGCTCTGTTGCCCAGACTGGAGTGCAGTGGCATGAATTTGGCTCACTGTAACCTCCACCTGCTGGGTTCAAGAGATTCTGCTGCCTCAGCCTCCCGTGTAGCTGGGACTACAGACGAGTGGCACCATGGCTGGCTAATTTTTGTATTTTTAGTAGAGATGGGGTTTCACCATGTTGGCCAGGCTGGTCTCGAACTCCTGGCCTCAAGTGATCCTCCTGCCTCAGCCTCCAAAAGTGATGGGATTAGAGGCATAAACCACCACACCTGGCACAGTAAGTGATTTCTTACTTGTAAAGACTCAAAGCTCCCCTTTCCCTGCACGGGGCATTCCAAGATGGAAGGAAAAAGGCAACAAAACGAGCTGAAGCCAGTGGTGTGAAGATATAGGCCTTGTCCAGATGTACGGAATGGAAGAAAAGATTACCCATGGAATGATTGTTTTGAGAGGGAAAACCAGGTGCACTTTGACCTCACTTCTTGGTGAGCTTATGGGAAATAGGAATGGAAGCCAGGCAGCGGTTTTTCCGGACCAGTGTGAATATGCATGTCAACACTGCATAAAAGCCTCAGGACCAGGAATCTACCTCAAACATGCACCTCCCTTCTGCTGTTACTTTACAAATACTGTAACACTGTCACTAGAAATGCTGCTAAATAATCGATCACTTAGAAAAAAAATTATTTAACCTCCCCAATTTGCCCAGTGATATAGCTGGTTTATTACCATCTAGGGCCCAAATGGGCTTATACTCCCACTTCAAAAGATAATTTTTTTTTCCAGTTAAGTTTTCACATAATGTCTGCATTCTTCTTTCTCTCTCATTTTGCTTTGAATAGTAACAAAAAAGGATGAACAGCACAACAGAAAGGAAAGATTATGGGAATAGGAATGAAAATCTAATCCTCAGAGGATTCCAACATAGTGGGCTTGGAATAATGCACAAAAATTTTACCTGCTAGGCAGAGCAAATCTGAGAATTTGAAGCTGTTACTTAGTATACTGAACTATATTAATATTTTTTTCCATTTATGCAATAAAAACTGAGAATGACTTAGATGTGACTGTGAGGGTAATAAAACTCGTTGTGACTCACTCTCAGAATTACAACATAGAATGAGAGCCTTCATTATAATTAGTAGCATATTAGGTTAGTCTGTTTTTATTAAACAGGAGCACATTCATATGTGTTTTATTTTGGGAAGAAATAAAAGATGAATATGTAATAACTAGTGTTGAAATGCAGGTTGATATTTTTGCAAGAAGAAAAAGCACTAACAAAACCTCCACAGCACTTGAACTCTGTTCTGTGACAGTTTTTATCCTGGTGGCTTTGGCGATGATCTCATGAGGCATTTGCAGGCGTTACATTAGTCACTAGATGGTTTCCTTTCATATTTTTCCTTAAATACAATAGGAAAGAGACCTTATTTCCTACTGAGAGCAGAAGAAAAGTGAGGCAAGTAGTGAATTCTGTTTAATGGTGATTCTGTTTAGTGAATGAAAATTATCTAACAGGAAAAAATAATTGTCTTCATTTTTCCTTCCAAGGGCACTTATTAAAATGAATTTTTAAATGAATATACAGTGATACAGCAAATTAAGTTTGCTGTATCCAAACAATAACACACTACAAGATTTTGAAAATACCCAAGGTTCTTTTACTTTATATGAGGGGAAGCTCTTATATTGTAGATATGTATCTTTTTCATTACCTCTAGATGATAGTATTTGGGGACAAGAAGGGGTTTTAAAATTTCAACAAGCTTTCCCTGAGGGAAAAATGACACATGAAATACTGTGAATATGGGGATGAAAGCTGATCGGTTATGAATTGAATGTTTGTGTCTCTCTAAAATTCGTATCTGGGACTTCTAACCCCCAAGACAAAGATATTTGGAGATGGAGCCTTTGAGAAGTGATTAGGTTTAGAAGAGGTAAGGAGAGTAGAGTTCTTATGATGGAATCAGTGCCCTTATAAGCAGAGAGACCTGAGTCAGAATGCTTCCCTGACCCACCCCATGTAAGGAAACAGCCAGAAGGTGGCCTTCTGCAAGCCAGGAAGAGAGCCCTCACCTGGAACTGAATCAATAGGCACCTTGCTCTTAGACTTCTACCATCCAGAACTATGAGAGATAATTTTGTTGTTTAAGCCACTTAGCCTGGTATTTTGTTATGGCAGCCTGAGCTGATTAATACACAGACCCTGCCCTCAAAGAGCTCAGTCTACAGTGGCAAAGAAATATACTGAAGATTTCGATAAGTACTATCACAGGGATATGCATGGGGTGCTAATGGAATGCACTGGAGACATGATCTAGTTTTTCTCTGAGATTTAATAGATGAAGAAATGAAAGGAAAAAAAAGTCCCAATGTTAAAGTGATTTGCTTAGGGTCAAAAGTTGGTTGATGGCAGAGTTAGGATATCAACCACTATTTTATGTGTGTATGTATATTAAATGTACACATATAATACATTTTTAAGCCATTCACTCAGTGCATTTTTACTAAGTCCCTTTTATATGCTAATTATCATAATAAGCATGTTAAAACCATAAATTGAGGCACAATAAATTTTAAAAAGTTTATCTGAACAAGTATCAATTCATGAATTGGGCAGCTCCAAACTAGAAGTGTTTTGGGGATCCATCGAAGAAGCTTAAGTGACAATCTTTTATAGAGCTCATGTGAAAGTAATACAAATATTTGATTGATTACAGTTATAAAGTTGTCTTATTTGGTTTGTCCTGCTGGAAAGTCCTAGTTAAGTAAGTTAGTTGGCTGCTTCTGACCAGAGGGTAAGACTTGTTTTTCTTTAATACAGGCATTTATAAGAAATGGCTCAAGCTAAGCTTTACTTACGTTTGCACATAAAGAAAGGTTTAAGTCACTTATGAGGACTAATTGGCTTTCTCTGCCAGGGAATCTTCAGGCCTGGTCTCCACATTAATCTATTAGGTTGGTGCAAAAGTAATTGCGGTTTTTGCCATTAAAAGTAACAGCAAAAACCGCAATTACTTTTGCACCAACCTAATTCTTTAAAAGTGTTTCCATGAATTATTTTATCCTTACAACACCCTAGCCCCATTTGATAGATGAGACAAACAAGGTTTATAGAGATTTACTAACTTCTCCCAAGGTCACATAGCTTGTCAACATTAGAGCTGGGTTTTGAACCCAGAAACTTGAAATGCCAATGTTTTTGGCGGGTAACAAACGTAAAAGCACTTGGAAGAAGTTAAATAGTAAACAGGGGCTGATGAGTAGCATCTCTAGAACCTTCTCACCTGCTACACACACATAGGAAAACACACACGTTGTATATTTTTAATACCTTTCTCATAGGGTTAATTTGAGGATTAATATGATAGTGGAATTAACACTCCCAGGGACCCTAATAAAGAAAATTATCTCTTTTAGCTGGGGAAATGTAGCTGGGAGGAGGAATAGGGGTCTTCCCTGTTCATCTCTGCTTCCTCCAGACCATTGTAACATTTTTGCCTCTTTGAGGCTCACAGCCTCTGGCTACACCATCCTCTTAGCACAACTGGTGCCATCATTTTTTGGTTCTTCAAATGTTGCCATCATTCTAAGGAAACATGAAGACTATACACATATACATCCAACCCTCTGGCTCTGCAGATCTTGTCTGATCACCTCCTTTGCTCCATGTCGCCACTTACTCTGCCCCTACTCCTATTCCCACACAGAGAAGAACACTATTGACAGAACTAAAGTAAGAATTTTGAATAGAAATTATTTTTGTGTAATCATGAATATTTTTAATTAGAATAAAGATATAATGGATTTCACTGATATTCCATAGTCTTCATGGGAAACATTTTTCTGCATTCGAAAATATAAAAGCAGGTACTCTCAACATTACCTAGTATGTTGATTTTAAAGCATGTCTGCAAATGACTGAACATGGCTCCTGTTGAAAGGCAGGGCCCATGTGTCCTCCTCTTGAATCTGGGCTGACCCTAATGACACACTCGTAACCATCAGAATACAACTGAAATGATGTTGAATGACTTCCAAGGCTAGCTCAGAAGTGGCCAAGTAGCTTCTGCCTAACTCTGTTACAATGTGTAGTCTGCGGTGAACCAACCAGGTATCATCTAAGAAGCTTGAAGTGGTCACATTGGAAAGTCCACAGAGAGGCATTATCATTGACAGACCAGCTGAGTTCCAGCTGACAACCAGCATCAACCACCAAGCAGGTGAGTAAGCCATATTGGATACACACTCCAGTAGAGACTTCAGATCACTGCGGCCCAGCCAACATGTGACTGCAGCTACATGAGAGACCCTAAGTGACAACTGCTCAGCCATGTCCTTCCTGAATGCCTGACCTATCAAACTGTAAGCAAAATAAAAGGACTGTTTTAAGCCACTGGGTTTGGTGATAATCTGTTAATCACGACACATGAACATCAGGGGCTATGCATACTTTAATGTCTTCTATTCATTACCATCTGGTTTAACTTACACCCTTGCAAATGATAGATTAACATTTCCAAAGAAGTTTACTTTCACAGATAACAGTCATACGTTAATATGAAGAGCCAGATTCATTTCCATTTAAATGCCCCCAAGAATCTTGTCTGCAAGCATTTTGGAGAGCTGGACACAATGGGAATAAAAAAGAAAATAGGTTGACTCTGCCAATGCCTTTTATTAGACCTATTGTTTTTAAAAGATTATTTCTAATTATATAATGGTTAGAAAGTCAAGGGCCTTTGTCTAGCTTTGAGCATATTAATTATCTTCTGTCTTAGTTTCACAAACTCAAGGATGTGAATAATTTTTATCTACCTTAATCATTTCATCTAGGGGAATCAGAATTTTCAAGGGATAAACTTTGAACGCTTTTACTTAAAAAATTTTAAATGATTTCTAAAATAGGAACATACAGTTCTTAGAAGATATTTAAAATGTACAAGTTAGGATTGGGGTTAGGAAGGCAGAGTTGTTGGGTGGTGGTTAAAGTGGCTGGAAGTTAACTTTTCTCGTGGATTTACCGAAAGCCCCTTTCACAGCTGAGAGATCGTCTAAGGATTATTAACTTTTATAAAACTGTGTAACCATATTTTCAGTTACAAAAATGTGTTGTTAAACTTATTTGTCTTGAGGCTGCCTCCATACTATGAGTTTCTATGTAGCAAAATGCAACCTAACAGTATGCAAATCCACTGCAATCTAACTTCAGAATACATTTTTGGTCAGACACAGTGGCTTATGCCTGTAATCCCAGTGCTTTGGTAGGCTGAGGCAAGAGGATCACTTGAGCCCAGGAGTTTGAGACAAGCCTGGGCAAAAGAGTGAGATTCCATCTCTAAGAAAAGTTAAAAAACTAGCTGAGTGTGCTGGGATGCGCCTGTAGTGTAAGCTTGTGATACTGAGGTGGGAGGATCACTTGAGCCCAAGGAAGAGTTGCAGTGAGCTGAGATTGTGCTACTCTAGCCTGGGTGACACCGTGAGATCTTTTCTCAAGCAAACAAACAAACAACCATTCTTGGCTGGGTTGGTGGGGTATACCTGGAGTCCCATCTACCCAGAGGGTTGAGGCAGGAAGACTGCTTGAGCTAAGGAATTCAAGGCTGTAGTGCACAATGAAGAGCCTCGGTCCTCCAGTATAGGTAACACAGAGAGATTACAGTCATATGTATGTGTATATATACTTACACAGTCATATATCTATATACGTATATGTATACATATATATGACATATGTAAGTATATATATGACTGTGTAAGTATATATACACATACATATGACTGTAAGTATATATATGCATACATATACACATACATATACATATATGACTGTGTAAGTATATATATGCATACATATGACTGTATGTATATACATGTATATATGAATCTGAATACACATATGTATATATGAATAGATACACATATGTACATATATTTACATATATGTACATATGCATATACACATATATGTAATATATGTATACACATATGTGTATTTACATATTCATATATTTACATATATGTATGTGTATATGAATATATACACATATTTACATATATACGTATATATTCATATATGTATACATATTCATATATACGTATATATACATACAGATATACATGTATATACGTATATATACATATACATGTATATACATATATGCATATACATGTATATGCATATATACATATACATATATATTTACATATTCATATACTTACGTATATGTGTATATGAATATATACATATATTTACATATATATGTATTCATATATACGTATATATGTATGTATATATACGTGTATATGAATATATACACGTATATATGACATGTATATATACGTGTATATATACGTATATACATATACATATATTCATATATACGTATATGAGTATATACATATACGTAATATATGTATATACGTATATACATATATTACGTATATGTATATACGTATATACATATTATACGTATATACATATATGTATAATATGTATATACGTATATACATATATATGAGATTTGAAGCAAATCACATATATATGTATATACTCATATGTATATACATATATATACGTATATGTATGTATACACATATATGAATATATACATATATGTATATATGAATATGTTCTTGTAACAAACCGCTGTCTCAGCCAATCACAGCAGTCATATATATACATATGTACAGTCATATATGTATATATGTAGATATATGACTGTACATCTATATTTCTATGACTATGTATATATACATATATACATACAGTATACACGTACAGTCATATATCTACATATATATGAACATATATACATACAGTCATATATCTACATATTCATATATATATCTACATATTCATATATATGTAGATATATGACTGTACATATATACATAAGAACATACAAGAATATGATTAGTCATATATATACACATAGATGTATATGTGTATATACATACATACACATACATACATATCTACACATATACACATACATATATATATACCCATATATAGTCATCTATGGGTATATATATGACTGTACGTATATATACGTGTGTGTGTGTGTGTGTATATATATATATATATATATATAAGAATATATTCTTGTAACAAACTGCTGAGTCTCAGCAAATCACAGCAGCCTAGCTTTTAGCAAATCACAGGCTGCCCACCAATCAGACCATGATCATATAAAGCAAATACCGCATCACACCATACTGGAATAAGACAAACTCAGAGCTGTAGCCAATCAATCAAGCCGTTTCTGAACATCACTTCCTTTTCTTATATGTAAATATTGCCTGCCACATTGTTGCGTGAAGCCCTGTGAACCTCTCCAGGTTGTGAGTGCTGCTCAATTCATAAACTGTTCTTTGTTGAAACAAAGTCTGCTAAATTTGATTTGTCTAAAGTTTTCCTTTTAGCAGCACCAAGTATCATTGTATAAAAAGTTATCAACTGAATTGAGTTTTGCATTAAAAAATGGAATGAAGTTGACTTTTTCTCTTATACTGTGATAACTCTGTATTTTAATGAGTTATAGAATTTCCATCAGAAGACTCGAGTCAGAGAGAGTTCTTCAAACAAGTTAGGACAGGCATTCTAACCCACTGGTGGTCTGAGGACATTTGGGAGACACTGGTGGACTGGGGACACCTATGGGTCCCAGAGACTCTTTTAGGAGGTCTGTGATATCAAAACTGTTTTCAAATAATGTTATGACATTATTCACCATTTTTAATCTCATTATTTCAATTGTACTGTGGAGTTTTCTAGAGGCTGGATGGTGTGTGACATTGCACAGATCCAATGCACAAGTATACATGAGAATCCAGCTGTCTCATTATATGAGATATTAAATGATTTAGCAAAGTATAAACTAATGAGACTTGCCTCACTATTTTTTGGTTGCATATAAGCTATCTTATAAAATTATTAACAAATAATACATTTTCATAAAAATGTACCTTAACATGTAACGGATTTATTATTATAGTTAGTGAATTAATATGTATTTTTTTCCAGTTTTATTTTCTAAGGCAAATATTAATATTGCTAGACATAGTACATATAAACAAACACTCTTTGATATCCCCAAATTAAAAAAAAATGTAAAAGAAGACTGACACCAAAACATTTGAGAACTGCCAGGCTAGTAATATATCTGAGGAAATAAACATTATTTTACTGGTGTAACTATACCATTTATATTGATATAAGTAGATGTTTCTAGGTACACTGAAAACTTAAGCTTCTAAATCTTCATTTTGCTTCAAATCTCAAAAATTCTAAGTAAGAGTCAGAAAACCTAGTAGCATAATGTGTGGCTTGTCTGCTAGATCTTGGTAGACCAGATAGTTATTTGAAACTCTTTGAATCAAAGACTCCAGCTACTATAAAAAGGTTTGTATGTATGTCTGTGTGGTTATTTAATAGGATGACAGATTAACAGGAAAACTTTTTTCTATAAGAATACTATTAATTAAAAAATTCAGCTTTGTTCCATCTAAAAATCTCTTCTCCTGTATTTTCAGACCAGGTAACAGAGTCATACTGTGGTGGCTATTCACTAATTATTCTTGTTTGCTTAGGAAAATAGGCAATACAAAAAAAAAAAAATCAGAACTTTCTATTCCAAAGGACTGTTAAGACTCACTTCATTTAGCCTCCTCTTAACCAGTGAAATGGGGCTAATGAATCACTTTTGATTAAGAAGCCCTGAAATTAGATTCTCATTAGGATAATAAAAATTAACTAATTTGATCAACCTGAGCCTCCAACCAAGCCTTGGTCTGATTATTAAGTTTTAAGGGAATGTGCAATTTGTTTTTTTTTATTGCTTAATGACTTCCTATCAGGTCTTTACAATTACTTTGTTAGCTGAAAACAAGCGAATAAGAATGGCAAAAAAGGAAAGCAAATACAAAAATCATTAATAAGAATTCTTGAAAAAAGTTTAGTTCTTGCATTTTGAATTTGTCCTCTGAAAGTCAGCCCTTCAAAGAAAAATAAGTACTTATTATCATCTGCTAGTTGTTGAATCACTTGTGGGTATCTAAAAATCGTACAAAAGATAAAGAGACTACATTGTCTTGGTGTTGACTTATGCCTCTGCACATAGTGTTTTATGAAGAGTTCTGAGAAAAATGATAATCTTCCTTACTTTATAAACTCTTCTTGCTTTCTGAATTTTCTAAATAAATTAAAGAATAATGTTATTTAAATGTTCTACTGAAAATGTTTAGTTTTCCTAGGTATTTTTTTTCTTTTGGAAATACATCTATTCCTGAATACTTTGATTCATTCAACAACATACTTTCAGTCATTCAATGACAATTTATTGATCAAGTACTATGTGCTAGCATTGGATAATGGACTGGATAAGGGAGAATTTCATAAATTTTATATTCTAATGGAGTAGATAAATTAACATTTAATATAGATCAAGTAATTATTTAAGGTAGAAAAAAATAAAACAAATATATAGAGGGCGATGGGATGTGGAAAGGAATATTTAGATAGGATGATCAACAAGGCTTCTCCGATGGGTAGATTACAAATGACCACATACTCTTTCTATCTCATTATGCCTATCTCTCTGAATCTGGCCTAGGTCAGGTGACTTGCTATGCCAATAGGACATTAAAAAACAGGACACAAGCAGTCATGAAAAGTAGTTAGACATTGGGGTATTCTCTCTCTTGCTACTCCTCTTACCATGTAAACAAAGCAGGACTAGTCTACTGGGTAACAAGAAACAAGAGAGAGGCCTCGGACATCCCTCAGGCACCATCTTCCATCCCTGCTTAGTGTTTGTGAAATTCTTGGACTTGTGGGTTTGTACTTTTCATCATAATTTGATACATTTTAGTCATTAGTTCAGCAACTATTTATTCTGTCCTCAAACTTTTCTGGGACTCTAAATCACATTTAAAGCTGCTAAAAATTAGCCCATCACTTATTGGAGCTGTGTTTACTTCTTTTTCTGCCTTTATTATTTCTAAATTTCCTTCTGACTTTAGATAACTTAGTTTCTATTCATTGATATTCACTGTGTAGTTTCTAAACTGCTGTTAAGCCCATCTAGTCACCAAAAAAAATTTAGTGTATGTACAAATTTTACAAATTCCCTATGGTTGTGTTTTATATTTCTATTACTTTATTGTGTGTTCATGTTTAACTTTAAATGCTGGTGCACATTTATAATTGATGTTTTAAAGTCATTTTTTTACTAATTTTATTGACTCATTACTGGGTCTTTTTCTATTGACTGATTTTTCTTTTTGCTATGGATTACATTTTCCTGCTTCTTTGTACATCTAGTGTTTATTTTTGTTCTATTGAGGTTATATATATATATATATATATATATATATATATATATACTATATATATGTAGTTTATATATGTATGTATATTTCACCATTGTTACAATTTTAAAATGTACAATTCAGTACATCTAGTAATTTTTGAATGAATATTTGACATTTAAAATATCACACTGCTGTCCTTCCTTTAAAGAGTTTTGGCAGGCACTTAAGTTACTTGTTTGACAGCCTGAGCTTTCTGAGATTTGTTTTTAAGCTTTGTTGGGGTTATTCTACATTAGCCTTCACTCCAAGGCTAGTTTAGTCCTGCTACTAAGAAGTAACTCTGTTGTGGTCTCTACTGACTGGCCTGCTGTTTGACAAGGTCTTTTCACTGCACGTAGTTAGAAGTGAAACATCTCCCACCTCTCTGAGCGCTCTAGAAGATTTTAACCTTGTAGAATCCCTATTCTTCTCCCACACTGGTGAATTCCTCCAATGCATGAGATGCTAAGAAGTCAGTCAATGACCAAGGCAATGTCATAAATTTCTGGAGCTCTTTCTCTGCAAAGCTACTCCAGCTTCTCCAAACTCAAATCTTGGCCTACTCAACTCATTAGCAAACTGTTGTTCTCTGCTTGGGTTTCCTCTTCCTTTCCTGTTATCCAGAAAGTATAAGAAAACTGAGATGATTATGGTGCTTACCTCATTTATTTCCTTCCTCTAAGAGATCAGAATTCTATGCTTCCTTGTTGTCCAATGTCCCAACAAACTTGTTTTATGTCTTTTGTCCAATTTTCTAGTTGTTAATGGTGGGAAAGTTAAGTCCAGTACTAATTTCCCTATCAAGTATGAAAGTGAAAGTTCAGAAGATGAATTTTTATTTGTTTGTTCAAAGATGGAAAATACCACTGCAATGTGATAAAGCCAATGAAAATCACCCAATCAATAAGATAAATCTGGTGATGCTTATGAGAAATGATATTTCAGAAGTAAATCCTCTGAGAAAGAGAATGGATGTAAATGAGTGCATGAGTAGAAGGCTTGACATTATTTAGGAGAATGGGAATTGTGTCTAGTGACTCAGCATTTAAGAAAGACACGAATGAAGTCAGAATAATAAAGTAAAAAACATTATGCAATGAGAAGATTATTTCTTCCATTGTTTATTTTCTGATCAAATGATTTCAGTAAGCAGAAGAACAAATATGATAAAGTATTTGTTCCTTTCCTATGGCCAAAATAGAGTTATTTTTTTCCTCCAAAATTACTAGTCTTTAAATATTTGATCTCTCTGTTCTACTTTGCAGATGTTTTACTTGAAGATCTCCATGTCCATAGAGAGCAAATATTTTTTAAAATATTACATGTGAGTGACTCATTGTGGATGAATTCTGGGTTTTGGTGCTGGTCAACTTTTTTTTAAATAAAACATTTGCATTCTATTGTTTTCTACTCAGGAAAACAACGCAATCTTTTGTGAAAATGCAATTAATATCTACATAACAGAGTTAGTGTCAGGATCAAAAGAAAATATAGTTAGTATGCTGCCATAGTTGTCACTGAAATACCAACTTCCTTATTTTCTCCTTCCAAGGAAGTAGAAGCTCTGGCTCACTCAGTCTTGCATTTAGAAATTTTAAGTTCTCTAGAAAGATCAACTAGGAAGGCAATATGACACAGCATCCATAAAAAAGTATAATGAATTTAGTTCTTTATTTTCCAAATGTCTTTCCTCGATCTTAGATCTGGTTTCTTCAAACTGACATCTCTTTGTTGCCTTTCTTGCTTTTTATATCTTTTGTTCATTGTGAGGTCTCTTGGACCTAGAATCATAGCACATAGTAGATACTGAATATCTGCTATGTTAGATACTTAATCTCTACTACGTGCTGGAAGGTTACAAAACCAGGGCTGGTTTTACTCGCATATAGTAGATACCCAATAAATAGTATTTATGTTGGAATTAATGCTATTAGTCAAGCATCCTCGTATAGCACACATTTTGGGAACTGCTATCATGGAGAAAAAATGGTTTAAGTAACCACCCTGATCCTCTTCTTCTCTGTTGAGACCTCCTGCAGCACAACGAATGGGAAACTCTTTCTTTGTATATGTCAGAAACAGGCTGTAAAATAAGTCTGGTAGCTAAGCCTTTTAAAGTCACAATCTGTGTAGAATTTACGTGCCAGTGAGATGAAAGGATTAAATTTCTCTATGCTCTGCTCACCTTTGGTGACAGGGCACTGTATTTCTGTTGTCAGAGCCTCTGTCCTTGGTTTTCACGCCAGTGCCAATGAATTTAGACACGCAGCCTGGGTCTCACTGTGATGTGTACACATGTCATCTGCAGGAAGCCCATCCTAGGTGACAGCAGTGTCACTTTGCTACCATATCCTCTTTTACACCTCATCACACTTGCGGATGGGAATGCCAGAAGCACGTCTGAGTTGCAAGACCAGAGGGAGTGACGGCAAGACGAGGTGCCAGATGGACATCTTGATATGCAGAGGGGCCCGCAGACCCCCAGTGTGAACACTGAGAAAACTGATCAAGCTTGTGCATCCCATGCAGATTCTCACTGGGACTGGAACCCAGTGGAACAAAGTGGCGACAATTCAGGAACCAGAGACAGGCAGGTGGACCCGATGCTTGGCAGTGACCCAAAGATGAAGTTCCCCAGCAGGTGAAGATTGACTTTGACTGACTTCTGTGTGTTGGGCAGAGTTACACTCTCGCCATGTTGGAAATCCGAACTTGCTCATCCAGGCTTGACAGGTGGACGCTGGCCTGGATTTTCCTCCCCTGGGGCTCACTTTCTGCCCGCTTGGGTGGATTCACTCCTGGTATGACTCAATCAGCCAGGGGATTAGAAGAAGGGGTAGGAGAATGATGGTGATTTGGAGAGGGGACCTGGAATTCAGATATTTTAATATTTATACATGGAAGTGAAAAAAATTAGTTTACCACAAGACAGGGGTGAGAATTTTGGATTGAGAGTTGGAGTTTGGAGGAAGAGAGAGGGAGCTTACAGTTTTGTTGTGTACTGGAGAGGCAGCAAGCAGAGAAATTGGGAAAGAGGGATTTGGGGAAATGCTGTGGGTTTCCACTGAATTGAACACAGTTCATTTAATCCTGTTTTGGGAAATGCTAGTAAAGCTGGAATCATTTTTGCCACTAATTATTTCTGGATCCTGGACTGGGTTCTTTGGGTCATGTTGGAATGGAATCAGTGTCTTACCTGTGACCTTCAATCTGACGAATGCAATAAACTCACTTCAAGAGTAAACGGCCATTCGGAAGGAGCCATTGTAGGTTTGGCAAGACCTCTTGTTTGTGGTCACACCACACACATAACTTGACTTCTGATTCTGTCTGGCTTTGCCACTTTTCACAGCTTGGGGCTGACTATAGCTGTAACAAGCACCTTGCCCCAAAATCGTTCCTTCAGTTGGATCAGCTCTGGGCAAAACTAGAGCAGACACAGGCTCTTTTGACACTTCCACATTCCAAGTTCGATTCTCATGTTGACATAGAGTCCTCGTGAGTGTCCCCCAGACATATCTCATATTCATATTTAGATATTCATGGCTTGGCATTTTGCAAGTAACGTGTAACATACACATTGACACCAGGAAAATGTGCATTTTAAATGGACTCTCAAATGAGAGTTAATGTTTAACAGGAAAACATTTCTAAATGACAGAATTGTAGAAACTACACAAAGAAGATATTTAGGGGATAGAAAAATTACATCCAGAGCATTCTTTAAATGCCACACCAAATCTTATTCTCCCTTTTAACTTCCTTGCTGAGGTGAACATTCATCATCACCTGGCCAGCCGGCATCCATTCCGCCTTTCTAATGGCTTCCTGATTTTCTCAGAGGAGCCCAGCTCTCCTACACTGCATGTAATTTAGTGTGATATTAAAATCTGGCATCTGCTTCACAATGAGGAGAACCAAGAGACCAGCTCCTCACTCTCATGATCTCCATGTGGTTAGGATGATGGCTCACGACCTGTCTCACAATGAGAGGGCTTTTTTTTCCTACTGCGTTTTTTCTCATGAGCAAATGAAATTATGACCAAAAAATTGTTGGAGTGCATTATTCCCAGCCACCATGTTTCTCCAGCATTCTGTTCCTACCAGGAGACCATTCTATTGTGCAGTTATGTTTCTTGGACCTCTAGAGATGGTCTTGTTTATGCTCATTTCTAAAACTGATTTTGTAACCTTCCAGTGGATTCTCTGAATTCCCCAGATATTTTCACTAAATGCACCACTTCACCCCAACCATCCCCATCTTTTTTGTTTGTTTGTTTGTTTGCTTACAGTTGCCTGCTAATTAAGCCAGTTATTATAGCAACCAAGAATCCTGGACAGACAAATTGTCATTATTTTAACTGCTATGATCTACATTTTAAAAGAGAGTTACGTTAGTCCCTTTTCACACTGCTATAAAGATACCACCTGAGGCCAGGCGCAGTGGATCACACTTGTAATCCCTGTAATCCCGAGCCGGACAGATCACCTGAGGTCAGGAGTTTGGGACCAGCCTGGACAACATGGTGAAACTCCATCTCTACTAAAACTACAATAATTAGCCAGGTATGGTGATGTGCACCTGTAGTTTCAGCTATGGGGGAGGCTGAGGCAGGAGAATCATTTGAACCTTGCAGGTGGAAGCTGCAGTGAGCCGAGACTGCATGACTGCACTCCAGCTTGAGTGACAGAGCAAGACTCTGTCTCAAAAATAATAATGATTAATAGTTGAAAAATATATCCATAAACCCTTCCATGCTGAAGGAAGATTGAAATGCTAATCCTGTGTTCTAAAAGGCACACATAAAAATAAACTATGATTCTCCTGTTCTGCCTCCAAATTCAGCTTCTGAAAATTAAAAAGGGCATCTTATCTCATGCTGTTAAAGTTTTCTTTTTGAGAAAACTGTAGATTCACATCCAATTAAAGGAAATAACACAGACACACTGCGTGAATGCTTTGCCCATTTCCCCCAGTGGTAACATCTTGCAAAAGTGTTCTAGTATGAAATCACAACCATGATATTGACACTGATTCAATCCCTGGATCTTATTCAGATTTCCCCACTTTTGTATGTTTTTGGTGGTGTCTGTGTATGTTTAGTTCTATGCAATTTTATCACATGTGTAGGGTTATGTATCCACCACTCAGTCAAGATACACAACAATTCTACCACCATAAGCATTCCTCATGCTGTTCTTTCATAACCACACACCTTTCTCCCATGTCCCTTCCATCCCCAACTCCAGCAACAATTAATCTATTCTCCACTTTAATAGATAATTTTGTCATTTCAACAATTTTATACAAGTGAAGTCATATAGCATGCAACCTTTTGGAAATGGCTTTTTACATTCAGTGTAATTTCCCTAAGATCCATCCAAGTTGTTGCATAAATCAGTAGTTTCTTTGTTGCTGAGTAGTAGTCCATTGTATGGATGTACCACATTGGTGCAACCGTCTACCGGTTGAAGGGTATCTGTGTTGCTTCCAGTTTTGGCTAATATAGATAAAGCTCTATAGACATACATATACACATATTTGTATAGAAATATACATTCTTCTGTCTTGAGTAAACACCAAGGAGTTAAATGGTTACATCATATGATAGAAAACTGTTTAACTTTTCAAGAAACTACAGAACTGTTTCCTAAAGTAATTGTAGCATTTGACATTCCCACCAGCAGCGTATGAGCTTTCCAGTCCCTCCCCATCCTTGCCAACACTTGATATAGTCAGTTAATTTTAACCATTGTAATAGGTATGCAGGAATAGCTCACTGTAGTTTCCATTTTCATTTCTGTAATGACTCATGCTGTTAGCAATCTCTTTATATGCTTATTGGTCATCTATATGCCTTCTTTGGTAACTTTCCTGCTTAAATCTTTTGCCCACTTAAAAAAATTTTGTTGTTTTCTTTCCTATTGTTGAGTTTTGAGAGGTCTTTATATGTACTCTGGATATAATTCATTTATTACAGATAAGATTTATAACTGTTTTCTCCCAGTCTGTGGTTTGTCTTTTCATTCTTTTAATGATATCTTTCAAAGAGGAAACATGTTTTTGTTTTATGTTTTGTTTCAATGAGGTACAATTTACCAACTTTTGGATCACAGTATTAGCTTCATATCTATGAAATCTTTGCCTACACAAGGTCACAAACATTTTCTCTGATGCTTCCTTCTAGAAGTTTTATAGTTTTAAGTTTTATATTTAGGTCTGCAATCTTGCTGAGTTAATTTTTAAAAGATAGGCTGAGAATTGAAGTTAATGTTTTTGCAGATGGATATCTAATTGTTCCATCATCATTTGTTGTTTATGGTGGGAGGGCAAGTCTGATACCAAAAAGCTGCTCTGAACGTTTGTTGTGAGAATTGAAGTGTTCATTTCTCTGGGATAAATGCCCAAGAATGTAATTGCTTAATTTCATAAGAAATGGCCAAACTATTTTCCAGCATGTTTTTTGAAAAGGAAAGATGTAAGAGTTAAGAACTCATATGGATTCTGCCTCTGCTTCTTCCTTGTTAGTCAATGTGAACAACTTATGAAATACTATGTCTCAGTTTCTTGCTGGGTGCGGTGGCTCACATCTGTAATCCCAGCTCTTTGGGAGGCCAAGCTGGGCAGATCACTTGAAGTCAGGAATTCCAGACCAGCCTGGCTAAAATGGCGAAACCCTGTCTCTACTAAAAATACAAAAATTACCTGGGCGTGGTGGTAGGTGCCTGTAATCCCAGCTACTCAGGATACTGAGGCAGGAGAATCACTTGAACCCAGGAGGCAGAGGTGAGCCGAGATCACACCTCTGCACTCTAGCCTGGGTGACAGAGCGGAGACTCCATCTCAAAAAAATATATGTATATATATAAATAAATAAATATCTATGTCTCAGTTTCCTTATTGGTAAACTTGGGACAATAATATTCTGCACTGTATTTGGTTATTGTGAAGATTAAAAGCATTAATAAAAGCAAAGTATTTAAAAGAATGCCTAACACATAAGGTGTGATCAATAAATCTTACCTGTTATCATTTGCAATTGATGTGGCTACTATTATCTTTTGTGGCTACTACTATCTTTTGTGGCTGTCTACCATATTCAAACATCCTTCCCATAATCTGATAATTTCTCATATTATAAGATTCAAGGAGGAAGCTGGAACACTTGCATTTTCAGATTCTTTTGTAGCTAAAGTAGAGGCACGTGTCCTAGGTTCCCAATCAGCACAGCTCTGAAAGCCTTGGATTCAGAAATGAGCCATACTGGATGGCCATGTCTCTGCAATTCATTCTTCCAAAGAACTTGGAGCCTCAGCAGTGGTAGAGTGTTAGGATTCAGTCCCTAATGACACAGGTACCATGCAGTGATATCAGTCATCTTCTTACTAGAGAAAATCCTGCCACATGGTTAGCCATTTTTGCTAGTTGTGCAGCTTCAAAATGTTGCTGTCTAACCTTTCTGGAGATTATTAAACTACCAGATATTATTTAATAACTTCCCTTGACACTAGAAGGGAGGTGTTCCTTAGAGATGGGACTCTGATCCCACCTAAAACATGGCGGTATCCCCTCACCGACTTCCCTGACAACCCTGTGCTCTAATCTCCGTTTTCTAGATGGTTGAAGAAATGCTACCATATTTCATGGTTATAGGCAGCAATTGGAATCTGTTCTGAGGATGTCCCTTCTCCATCTCCCACACTGGCCTGGGAGAAAGATCCAGAGCTTCATGACAGCCAAAACAAACATTTCCCCTCAGACGCCGAAAGGGAAGATATCAGCAAAACTCCACAAAACCATGAGAGCCTTCCGGGGGGAGGAAACAGAACTCTTGCCCCACGAGCCTTTTGTTATGGGTGGCTCTGAACTACTTTAATTAAAACACTTCTGTCTTAATCCCATTCATAAATGTACACTCATCTTTAATTTCCCAAGAAATAGTCTTCTGGTCAAAAGCAATGTTCCTAAGCTTTAGCAGTTTCTAAGTTTCACAGGTCATACTTTTAAAGAGTGGGATACATAAAAGGATGCTCCCTCGATATTCAAGGGACTATTGCCATTTTTCAAGTTTGAAGTACAGAGAGGGGAAAGGAGTCAGCATGAAATTTAGGTGGGCAAAATAGTTCTACTCCTGAAGTCAAGAGCATTCAAACTTATTCAAGGCCACACGATTTTTTATCGCAATAAAGGGGTACTGAACACATCAAGTAGAAAAGCTTTTACCTAAAATGTACTTGTTTAAAAGGGCAATTTCTTATAGGAAAAAGAAATGAAATTTCCTCCAGAGGATTTAATCTGAACTGATATGCACAATATAGCGGGGAATTGTCATCTCCAGTTATCTGATGGACTTGTAGACCTTGAGGGGAAGAGAAAGAAGAGAGGGAGAGAGGGAGGGGAAAAAATGAGAAGGGAGACCATCTTCTATATGTGCTTTGATAATCTCTTGCATGGTGAAATTAAATGTACTTTAATTCACAATATGTACTTGGATGTAGTTATTTTAATAGTCATTTTTGCTGTGTGTGCAGCCAGTGTTGTATCTTCACATTCACAGATAATGCTATAAAATCTGGCTGTCCATTAGAATCTCCAGGGAGCTTAAAACTAAACCATGGCTAAGCCTCATCTCAGACCAAATGAATCAGAAGCTCTGGGGTAGGGCCCAGGTGATTCCGCAGAACAATGAGGGCTGAGAACCACTGCTTTAAAATAGACACTCTGCATTGCACAATAAACATGCTCTTGCAAATGGAAACCTTTTAAAATAAACTAGAACTTGCTATTGAAAGTCATTCTGTAATGATGCTTTTCAGGCAAGAAAGCCACCCTCCCTCATGGGAGGAAGTGAATCTGAATTGTTATACATTGTACTTGCCTCTAATCATGTGAATGTTTACAGACAGAGGAGGCCTGAGGTAGAATGAGCATGCATTTTTTCATGCATGGGCATCCCACGGATGCCATCCAGACTTCACATTTAAATTTTTCTTCCTACAGCATTTTCTCATTTGAGGCTATAAAGGAAGTAGGTCAGATGATATCATCACTATTTTACAGATTGACAAGGAAACAGGGAGAATTGAAATGACATTCTAAAATTATCTTTGAGACAGGACTAGAATACAGGTTTCTTTCCACCAAATGCGGGGCATTTCATCCTCCACCTTTGTTTATAGGGAGGTGTGTGTGTGTGTGTGTGTGTGTGTGTGTATAAAACGTACATATTACACATTACCTATTATATACATACCTAATATAATATAGATATTACTATATCACCTAATTTCATGTGTGTTTCCTGCAAATACAAATATTAAGCTATTGTTTAACTTCTTTTACAGCACCCTCTTCAAGGTTAATAATGGGCTTAGCTCTATAAAAATTACACAAGTCTGTAAGTAATAAAAGACATCACATCAGAGACAGCTATCTTTCTTAACCTAGGCCAGCAGGTATGAGAAATTGCAAGAAGGAATTACAAACAGAAAACCAAAACCTGCAATCACATGAAAGTGTTCAAATCTTATTTAAACAGCATGTACAATAGTTCGGTACCAAACTCAATTTTTATTTTTGGAAAACATAACTTTTCCTTAGATGGTTTTCTAACCTCATTTCAGCAAAATAGAGCTTGATTTCGAGACTCAGATATGCTGCACTCTGCTTGCAGGCAAACCTGCAAGGGCAGCATTCCGCTCAGTGTTAAATGTGAACTCTAGGTAGAAAGCATCCCTTACAGATCTGAGCCATTCAATGCTTCACATTGACTTTGCATGGTATGCTCAACTTAACAGGCAATTAATGCTTTCTCTTGCAATTTATGGAACCCTTCTAAATCTTTATCCATGGTTATAAAAACATCAAAATGAAGACGAGTTCTTGAAAATAAAGTGACAGGGAAAGGATCACATACATAGATCCTTCTGGGTTTTTGAAAGTTATTTGCTTATTTCAATAATATTTGTCAAGATGAAAAGACACCAGTGGATTCCTCAGACTCTCAGTGACCAGGCAGCAGCTGCTGCTCTGTTGATAGAGGGAACATCTGTGAAAGATTCTGGGCAGTGAGGAGGAAGATTTCATTGTCAGCAAAAAAAAAATTAAATTAAAAAAAAAAGCTTTAAGAAAAACCAGACCTTGGGAAGCATGAAGGAGTTTGGAAATAACATTGAAACCTAGCCTATTAGGAGGCCATACCACATATAATTAATCATGAAAATGCCAAGTCTTAGCAGAAGGGGAGGAAGGAACATATTCTTTACTGTGACGATATTTGATTTTTACAAATATCGTCAAAGGAAATGCTTGCTCCTGTTTGAACAATGTGAGTACAGAAGGATCTGTTCAAAGCACAAAAGTCTGCAATGCAAGGGGATTCACAGGTTAACGAGTCATTTCACAGATGCAGAAGCTGAGACACACAGACACGGTTACGTCTTGATGTACCATATTGAATTAATAATTTGCTCATTATGGAACCAAATAGTTACATAACACTGAGGTTTTTTTTCTTGGTTTCCTTTTGTTTTTCAGCTTTAATGAAAGAAATCATATCAGATATATCTAACTTTCCTAATCTTAATTTAAGTATGGGGAACTGCAAGAAGGCATTACAGACGAAAAACTCAAACCTGCAGTCACATGAAAGTGCTCAAATCTTATTTAAACAGCATGTACTAAAATAAAATAAAATGAAAAATAGAAATAAACAGCATGTACAACAGTTTGGTACTGAAACCCATTTTTTTTGTATAATTGATAAATAAAAATTGTAGATACATATGAAATACATGTGATATTCTGACACATATATGCATTCTGAAATGATTAAATTAAGCTGATCATCCTAACCAGGTAATATTGAGTTTTATCTTCTGCTTTTAGAATCTCTCTTTGATATTTTTGCACAGGTACTGTCTTTTTCTTGGAAGAGATAGCTCAGAAATGCTTTGTAGACTTCTAGCTATGACTCCTTGGACAGACAGTATGTGTGTGTGTATTTTGTTTTGCTTTATTGTTTTATTACATTTTCTCTTTCATTTGAAAGTTTTAGGGAGTTTCCACAGATATTATCCCAACCACATTGGGTTATTTGCCAAAACAGCTCCCAATTTTTTTGGAGCATAACTGAAGGCTAATGGACAGGAAACTGAAATTGCATTTTCTTTCTCCCTTTAAGAAATTTGCCTTTGAAAACATGTTGAAAACAGATCTCTTATTTGAGATCCTCAAAGAATAAGCCAACCATCTCAAAGACAGATTACTCAAGCAAGAAAATGGCCACAGCAATTTCCCATCTATGATGGCAAAAGCCATTCATCATTAAATAAAACATTTAAGCAGTAATTTAAATATTACAGGCTGTGAAACTGCTCAGGCAGTGAAGAGGAACTAGAATTAGAAGCCCATTCCTGTCCTTGAGCAAATAATTAAAATCTTGCTGTTTCTCACACTTTTCTACAAAAATGGAATGAAAATTCTGGTCATTCATCCATCTCACATGAAGCTCTGAGAGCTCATGAATAGTTACAAGGCTTTTCCTCAAAGGGAAATCCTTGTGGAAGAGGTGAGCAATGAACAGCAGACATTCTTTCCTGGGTTTTCCATAATAACTCTGATTTCAAATTTTCTGTCCCTTTCTTAGGGCATGTGTCAATCTTTTTGCCAGGTTTTCTGCTAATCCCAGTCAAAACCCCTTTCTCACAGTCCTCAGACACAGTCAAAATCTCTTGAAGTTAGAGAATCCCAACAAAACTCAAGACTAAGTAGAGAGAAAAGGCTTAGGTTATTTCTTCAGTATTAGCATAAGGCATATACTAATTTGCATGACTGATTTACAAATGTCAGAGAAGGGTCCTTTGTCAGTTTTCCCACACTCTTCATTTTTCTGGGATAAGAGTTCAAATAGCAGTACAGTAAGCCTTTCCTGGACTCTCTCTCTCTCCACTTAGCAGAATCTTCTGTACTATCCAAGTTTATATGTCTTAAAGAGTTCATTTTTTTTTCTTACAATTTTATTCTAGTAGAAGGCAGCAAAAGAATCACTGTTTTGGCCAGAAGTATTAATAAATACTCCTTATTTTTCTCCAGCTTTTTCAGACTTAACACTTTATCTGGCTCACATGCGAGTAGAGATTGCTTTCCACTTGGTGGGAATGTTTTGAGAATTGAACTTCATGGGACAGGATGATCTCAGGAAAGACCAGAAAGACATTTGACCCACTAGGTTCCCCGATAAATATACTCTTACATATTGGTCATAGGTAACAAATTAGGTCTTATTTAACAGATAACCTCTATTTGTGAGGACAAAAATAGCAGGACTGTGAGATGGGACCAAAGATAGGAGCAAAGAAGTAGACAAGTCAAGTAAAAAATATCACCAAGAGAATTCAGAAGCACCTGAGGTAGGACAGATTCCCAGATGTCAAAGGATCTTAGGAATCATTTAATTCATTTTCCCCTGATTCATGATTCCCTTCCACAATATCCTGCATAAGTGGTTGCTCAGACAAATTTTTTCATACCTCTAATAAAAAAAATTCTTCATAATTCTAAGAAATTTACTAACATCAGTTTTTAAGGATACCCACTTTCATAATTTACAAAAAGACAGCTGGGGTAGATTCAGAACTTATTCAGTGTGTGGGGTGATTTTGTTTCAAAGGTCAAAACATTGTCACTGCTTTGATACCCTTCTATCAGTAGATAAAGTAGGCAGAAAATCAGTAAGGATATGAATGATCTGAACAGCACGGCCAACCAATTTATGTAACTGAATATACAGAATACTTCATTCAAACACAGAAGAATATACATTTTTCTTAAAATCCCATGGAACATTCACCAAGACAGACCCCATTCCGAGCCATAAAACACATCTTAAAAATTCAGACAAATATAGATCATACAAAGTATGTTTTCAGGCCATGAAATAATTAAATTATAGATCAATAACAGAAAGATAACTGGAAAAATCTGTGACATGCAGCAAAAGCAGTGCTTAGAGGGAAATATGTAGCATTATCTGTATATATTAGAAAAGAAGAAATATCAATAATCTGATTCTAGCTTATGAAATTAAACTTAAAAAAAGCAATTTAATGCTGATACATGTAGAAGAAAAGAAATAATGACTTAGAGGAGAAGCCAATGATTGAAAACAGAAAAACAACAAAGAAAATCAATAAAACAAAAAGCTGGTTATTTGAGAAGATTAATAAAATTGGTATGTCTCTGGGCAGGTAAGAATAAAAAAGAGGAGACACAAATTGCTAGTATCAGATATGAAATGTGGGTCATTATTACTAATCCCATAGACATTGAAAGGATAATAAAGAAATATTGTGAACAACCCTATAACTACAAATTGTATTATTTAGATGAAATAGACTGATTCCTTAAAAGACACAAATGACCAAAACTTACAGGAGAAACAGAAAATTTGAATAGCCCTATATTTATTAAAGAAATTAAAAATTAACCTTTCTTCCCCCACCTCCCAAGGAAGTGTACCATGCTGAGATGGCTCCGCTGGTGAATCCACCAATAATTTACTAGAGAAATAATACCAGTTTCCCACATTTTCTTCCAGAAAATAGAAGCAAAGGGAGTGCTTCCTAAATCATTCTATGAGGCCAGCATTATTCTAATATCAAAGCTAAATAAACACATTAGAAGAAAGGAAAATGGCAGCCTAATATCTCTTATGAACATAAATGTAAAAATCCTCAACAAAATATTAGCAAGTACAATTCAATAATCTGTAAAAAGAATTATATACTATGACCAAGTAGGATTTATTCCAAGTATGCAAGGCTGGTTTGACATTAAAAAATCAATTAATGTAATCTACCATATCAACAGGCTAAAGCAGAAACTCATATGATCATATCAATTGATGCAGAAAAGGCATTTGAAAAATTCTAACACCCTTTTATAAGAAAAAAAGCTCTCAAAAAAAGGAATGTAAAGAAACTTCCTCAATTTGATAAAGAGCATATATTTTAAAACCTATAGCATATCATTCTTATTAGTGAGATCCTGAACACTTTTTCTTTAAGATCACAAATAAGTCAAGGATGTCCTTTCTTATCACTCTGATTCAGCATCATACTAGAAGTCCTAGTTAATAGGAAAAAATACAAGAAAAAAGAAGTAAAAGCTATACAGATTGGAACAAAAGATATAAAACTATCTTTATTTTACATGATATAATTGGCTATGTAGAAAATAACAAAGAATCCACAAAAATATGCTAGAACTAATCAGTAACTATAGCAAGATTACAAGATACAAGGTCAATATACAAGTAAATTTCCCCCATATATAGCAACCAGCAATTGGAGTCTTATTATTTGAAATGAAAAATACCCTTTACAATAGCATCAGAAAAAATGAGAAATAGTTAGATATAAATCTAACAAAATATTTACAGGACCCATATACAGAAAATCTCACAACACTGATCAGAGAAATCAAAGAGGATTTAAATAAATGGGAAATAGTCTGGGTTCATTTTGAAAGTCTCAATATTGTTAAGATGTCAGTTGTTCCCAACTTGATTTATAGATTCAATGCAATCTCAGTAAGAATCCCAGTAAGTTATTTTGTGGATATCAGCAAAGTTGTTTTGTGGATATCAGCAAACTGATTCTAAAGTTTAAATGTAAAGACAAGAGCCCAAGAATAGCCAAAACAATACTGAAGAAGAAAAACAAATGTGGAGGATTCACACTACCCAAATTCAAAACTTACTGCTAAGCTATACTCATAATAATCAAGAAAGCATGGTGTTAACAAAAGAATAGACAAAAAGGTCAATGTATCAGAATAGAAAGCACAAACATAGACAAACGTAAATACAGGCCATAGATTATTTTTTAAGATGCAAAGGTAATTCAATAGGGAAAGAACGGTCTTTTCAACAACTGGTGCTGTAACAACTGGATATCCATATACATAAAAATGAACCTAGACACAGAACTACACCTTCTGCAAAATTAACTCAAATATAAAACTATGAAACTTCTAGAAGAAAATCGATGTAACTTTGTGTTTGGTGATGAAGAGGTTTTTTTGATAGTATATCAAATGCACAATATATGGAAGAAAAAATTGACAATTTGGACCTTTTAGAATTAAAAACGTGGCTTTGAGAAAGATAATTTTAAGAGAATCAGAACCAGAAATACCATTTGATCCAGTAATCTCATTACTGTTTATACACCTAAAGGATTATATATCATTCTACTACAAAGACACATGCACAGGTATGTTCATTGCAGCACTATTTACAATAGCAAAGTCTTGGAACCAATTCAAATGCCTGTCAATGATAGACTACATAAAGAAAATGTGGCACATATACACCATGGAATACTATGCAGCCATAAAAAAGAATGAGTTCATGTCCTTTGCAGGGATATGGATGAAGCTGGAAGCTATCATTCTCAGCAAACTAACACAGGAACAGAAAACCAAACACTACATGTTCCCACTCATAAGTGGGAGTTGAACGATGAGATTACATGGACACAGGGAGGGGAACATCACATACCAAGGCATGCTGGGGGTGGAGGGCAAGGGGAAGGAGAGAATTAGGACAAATAGCTAATGCTTGGGGCCTTAAAATCTACATGATGGGATGATAGGTATAGCAAACCACCATGGCATATGTATACCTATATAAAAAAACAGCATGTTCTGCACGGGTATCCCACAACTTACAGTTAAAAAACAGAGAGAGAGAATCAGAAAAGACAAGCCACAGTTTGGAAAAGAATATATTTGCAAAATATCTATCTGATAAAGGACTTGTATCTAAAATATACAAAGAACTCTTACAACTCAGCAACAAAACAATCCAATTTTAAAATACCTGAATGATATCAAAGAAGATACATGCATGGCAAGTAAGTATATAAAAAGATATCAAATATCATTTGTCACTTGGGAAATGACAATTTAAACAGCAATGAGATACCACTAAATACCTATTAGAAAGACTTAAATGAAAAAAATTGGCAATGCCAATTGCTGGTGAGGATGTGGAGCAACAGAAACTCTCATTCATTGCTGGTGAAATGCAAACTATTATAGCCACTTTGAAAGACAATATGCCAATTTCTTACAAAGCTAAACAGAGTCTTAACTTATGAAGCAGCAATCAGGCTCCTAGGATATTTACTCAACTGATCTAAAAACTTATGCCCACATAAAAACCTGCAAATGAATATTTAAAGCAGATTTATTCATAATTGCCCAAACTGGAAGCAACCAAGATGTCCTTCAATAGGTGAATGAAGAAACCAACAAACGAGTACATCCAGACAAAGAATGTTATTCAGTGATAGAAAGGAATGAACAATCAAGCCATGCAAATACACAGATAAAACATACATGTCTACTGTGAAATAAAAGAAGCCACTCTGAAAAGCCTACATACTGTATGAATCCACATATATGACATTCCAGATAAGCCAAAATTACAAAGACAGTTAAATATATCAGTGGTTGCCAGAGTTTAGGGTGAAGAGGTTGAATAGGTGAAGCACAGAGAAATTTTTAGGGCAGTGAAACTATTCTGTATGATAATATAATGGTGGATATGTGCCACTGCATTTGTCATTCAAACCCTTAGAGCTTTACAGCAAAAAGAATGAACCTTAATTTATGCACATTTCAAAAAACATCATTCATAAGGTGCAGGAATCCCAGGGTGAAATTCAGAATGTCAAAAGAAAACTCTGACTTTATTACAAACATTTGAAACAACCTCACCAAAGGATATGAAGGAAAAAATACTCTTACTTAAGTAACTTTGGAAATGAATGAAATATGTAAGACCCGAAGCAAAAGAAGCTGTACATAAGAACTGCACTGTAGTTGATAAAGTTTCTCAATGGGGTGTAGGGATGAGTTAACATTCTGAAACCACTACACATGTGAAATTGAATGTCTACGTAAATGGATGGCATAAGGTGAGAGCCAGTTGTCTCACTGTTAGAGTGGGAGTTTCCAGATAAAAAAGGAGAGAAGGTAATAAATTAGAGCTGAAGACATCAGTACAAACTTATGTTAGCTTACTATTGATATAGAGGGTTACATATGGAGATATTTAAAGATACATGTATATGCATGAGTTAATGACACAAATATTTCCTTGCTCTGTCAGATGAGAGAGCCTAGATGCAATGATAACCCAGTAGTAATGAGCACACTTTGTGTCCAGGTCTTGGTTTCTAACACAATTTTCTAATAAATAGAACCAAGACTCCCTAGAGAAATGGCTGATTCTAGGACAGGGGAAAGAAAAATATAAGATGTGCATAAAACGTCTTATTTTTGAGCAGGTAAATACTCAAAATGTAACAAAACAAATGAAACCCACATGAGAATGTGTCAAAGAACATATACATAGGAGACAACTGAAAGAGAGAGTCCCATGACCAAGGACAGAACAATTCAAGCAACAAAATACAGGAGTAATGACCTGCAATCCAAAGTATAAAATTAATATGAATCTGTGAGTCCATCTGATATAAATAATTTAATACCTAAATAAATGGGAAATAAGAGACAAGTCTTCCATGCAGAAGAATTCCAAATACTTCTTGTAGATACCCTGCCCTTAAGTAGGTGGAGCATAATTCCCCACTCATTAAGCATGGGCTGTGCATTGTGACTTCTTCCCAAAAAGTGCAGTATGGGTAGAGGTGGGGGGAAAGAATATGCAGTAGAGAAATGCAATCAACACCAGATGACTGAGGCAGACATCAGCTATGACAAGCCATGTTGATAGCATGGACACTTGGTATAATGGGATGGGAATGGTGGTCCTTCACCTCTGTGTTCTTCCTTCCCACAACCCATAATCCCAGTCTAGTCATGAGAAAAATATCAGACAAATCCCAATTGAGGAGCATTCGACAAAGTAACTGAGCAGTCCTGCTTAAAACTATCAAGGTCATCAAAAGCAAGGGAAGTCTAAGCAACCATCCCAACTAAGAAGAGGCTAAGGAAATGTGACACTAAATGTAGTGTGACATCCTGGATGGGATCGGGTACAGAAAAGGGACATTAGATAAAAACGAAGGAAAACAGAATATCATATAGACTTTGGGTAATTAATAATGTATCAACACTGGTTCGTTAATTGTGATAAATTTACCATACTAACACAAGAGATTAGCAATAGGGGAAACTGGGTGTGGGATTGATAGAAATTCTCTCTGCTACTTTTTCCATTGTTCTGTAAATCTATTACTATTCTAAAGTGGTAAAAAGTCTACTAAAAGCAAAATGAAACATGGCCATTGGGTCAGGATCTTGCACTCTGCCAGCACTTTTCCTGGGGAATGGCATCTAGGGAGGTGTCTGGCAGGTCTGTTTCTCTTGACAATGATGCCAAAGTTAGGAATAATTGAGTGGAGAATATCTCCACCAGTCAGACTATTAATACTTTGCACTAATGGGTATAAGATTTTGTGTTGGGAAAATGCCAAGTCTAATGTTCATTATATCATATCTTCATTAAGACATGAAAGATACATGAAAAAAAGCAGTATCTGATAAATGCCACTACAAGGGTGACACAAGGTGCTGTAAAAATGCTGAGGATGAAAAGATCAGACCAGTTGTATTAGTCTGTTTTCACACTGCTGATAAAGACATACCTGAGACTGGGTAATTTATAAAGAAAAAGAGGTTTAATGGACTCATAGTTCCATGTAGCTGGGGAGGCCTCATAATCATGCAGAAGGTGAAAGGCACATCTTACATGGTGGCAAGCAAGAGAGAAAATGAGAGCCAAGTGAAAGGGGAAACCCTTTAAAAAATCATCAGATCTCATGAGACTTATTCACTACCACCAGAACAGTATGGGGGAAGCCACATCCATGACTCAACTATCACCCCCCAGGTCCCTTCCACAACATGTGGGAATGATGGGCACTATAATTCAAGCTGAGATTTGGGTGGGGACACAGCCCAACCATATCAGCAGTCACGAAAGGCAATGTAGGAGTTGGGGCACAAAGGAGTCAGCAGAGAATTCCTGGTATAAGGGTTCTTGTAGGCAAAGGTGGAGAGGTAAGAAAGAATTAGGATTAGTTCAATTTATCCAGACCAGTATATTCACATAGTCAAGTTAAAAATGAGGCTAGAGGCCAAGCATAGTGGCTCACACCTATAATGCCAGCACTCTGGGAGGCTGAGGCAGGGGGGATCATGAGGTCAGGAGATTGAGACCATCCTGGCTAACACAGTGAAACCTCATCTCTACTAAAAATAAAAAAAAATTAGCCAGGTGTGGCAACACACACCTGTAGTCCCAGCTACTTGGGGGCTGAGGCAGGAGAATCGCTTGAACCCTGGAGGTGGAGGTTGCAGTGAGCCGAGATTAAAAAAAAAATGAGGCTAGAAAATGTGGATTCTATGTGACAGCCAAAGGGGAGTCATCTATATAGTTTCTCCATAAGAAAGTCACAGAATTAAATAAGGATTTTAAGTAGTGATTTTCCTGCATACATGGCCTTTCTCCCTTTCAGTCCAACCCAGAAAGGCTTTTGCCTGGCCACCAATGGTGGTTGTTACCTCCTTCAGTGTTGTCCTACCTAATAGACACACATCTAGTTTTATCTCTAGTTTCTCCACTGAGTTTGAATTCAACACCGTTATTGATTGCTTTTCCTTGAAACAATGTTTTCTATCACTGTCTGCAACACCACACTTCCTGGATTTTCCCCTTCTCTCTCTGGTTACTCTTCTTTGCTGGTTCTTATTTCTCCACCCTCCAGGTGATGTGGTTCTTCAGGTCCTCCCTCCACCTTTCTCCTCTTCTTTTCCTATGTTTCTCCCTTGTCTCTAAAAATAATAATACACAAAAGAAAATCCATTTGGCCACAAGGTGTACTGGCAGTTTCAAGATGCAAAGCTAAGTGAGGAGCTAATGGGCCAGTCAGGCATCATGTCCCTAATTTATACTCCAGCCTCCTATGTAAGAAAAATGGGAGGTAGAAAGGGCATAAACGTGGGAAACATTAAGAAGGTAGGAGAGACAGAATTTTGTTATTGCTTTGATAAGAAAGGAGAGGGGAGAGGAGAGGGAACAAGGATGGTTCAAAGGTGTGGAGTCCGGGGAGAAAGATCCACAAATCACTGACAACGGGGAGCCTGGAGAGGCAGCATCAGACAAGCACCATGAAGGCTGGCTGCTGGGAACCTGCACCATACATATGTCTGGCTTCCTCTCGTGCTGTTAATGACTTTTATAATTTTATTATCTATCACAGCAAACCAAAGTTTTGTCTGAAGTGGCAGGTAAAGATTTCTGGTGAGCTTCCTCATTATTACGCAAAGAGGAAAGGCTTTGGGGTCAGGTCAAAAATGGGGTCAGGTCAAAAATGGGGTCTGACTTGCAGGATGGTCCCTGCTATGCATCCCTCATAGCATGATCATAAGCCTCTACAATCTTGGAATCTTCTATAAAATGGGAATAACTACTTCGTGTGGTTGTGAGAATTCTAGGGAATACATATGGTCTGCTCTGGGCTGGCTCCTGCCCTGTGCTGTTTTAGAGCCCAACTCACCCCTCATTCCTTTTTTTTTTTTTTAAACTTTTAAGTTCAGGGGTACATGTGCAGGTTTGCTATATAGGTAAACTTGTGTCATGGAGTTTACCATACAGATTATTTCATCAACCAGGTGTTAAGTCTAATACCCATTAGTTGTTTTTCCTGAGCCTTTCCCTCCTCCCACCCTTCACCCTCTGATAGGCCCTAGTGTGTGCTGTTCCCTTCTATGTGTCCATGTGTTCTCATCAATTAGCTCCCACTTATAAGTGAGAACATGCAGTATTTGGTTTTCTGTACTTGTGTCAGTTCACTAAGGATGATGGCCTCCAGTTCCATCTGTGTCCCTACAAAGGACACCATCTCATTTTTTACGGTTACATCGTATTCCATGGTGTATATGTACCACATTTCCTTTATGCAGTCCACCACCGATGAACATTTAGGTTGATTCCATGTCTTTGCTATTGTGAACAGTGCTGCAGTGAACATACATGTGCATGTGTCTATATGGTAGAATGATCTGTATTCTTTTGGGCATATACTCAGGAAAGGGATTGCTGAGTTGAATGGTAATTCTGTTTTTAGGTCTTTCAGGAATTGTCACACTGTTTTCCACAATGATTGAACTAATTTCTACTTCCACCAACAGTGCTTGGCCATTCCCTTTTCTCTGCAACCTCACCAGCATCTGTTATTTTTTGACTTTTTAATAATAACCATTTTGACTGGTGCCATATGATATCTCATTGTGGTTTTGATTTGCATTTCTCTAGTGATCAGGGATGCTGCGCTGTTTTTTTCATATGCTTGCTGGCTGCATATACGTCTTCATTTGAAAAATGTCTGTTCATGTTCATGTCCACTTTTAAATTCCTTGCCATTTCTAACACGGGCTGTGCATGCACCATTCTCATCTTCACGATTCATAATCATTGATTATATTCTTACCTAGCTTCAAGGCACAGTGTGGGAATAAATGAGATAATGCTGTTTGGCCTTAATTATCTGCTGCCTGGCCCTAATTATCTACTTTCTAGCTTATTTACAGCAAAGTTTTACTCTTGGCCTGGCCTCATCCTGACCCAAGGAGACATTGGGCAGCTTCTTTGTGCTGTCAGTTGGTGTGTGCTACAGAAAAAGAGCTCACCTTGAGCATCAGTTTAATAAACACAGTTGGTAAGGAAAAATACCAGGTACATTCCCAAATCAAGCATAGATGCCTTTGAACATTATCTTGGTTTTGAACTGAATCTGCTATTGCTTCATTTACATTAACCAGGTTGATTAGAATGGGCTGTGTGCCATAATTCTAACAGGGCTTAAAGCTCTTTGGAGAGAAGATAAGCCATAAACACAAGGCATTATCACAAAAGTTTTATGCATGAGGATGAATCCTCAAAAGTGTGAAAGGTATGAAATGACATTTTTTCTCTTTGCAAAATTTTTTTCTTCACAGAGCTCACCTTAAAAATACACATACACATGCACGCGCACACACACACATGCACACACACACACACACACACACACAGCCTTTACTACACCTGGCATTCAGAACTCTAAAACACTGTCCTAGGGTGATTCTTAGATATCTCAGAAAGCCAGTTTTTATAACAGAAGCATCTCATTCTTTCCTGTTTGTAGTGCTAGGCCGATTTTGCATTTTATCTTCTCTCCCTTCCATTCCAGTGTAATGAATGCATGTTCTCAGGGGTTGTTTATGCAAGTATTTCCATTTTAAAAACAAGACACTAGGGAAGAGAGAAGCAACTCTGAGACAACCATTAAGGACTTTAGGGAAAAGGTCCTATAAATGGATCCAGGATCCAGGATGGGCTTCTCCCCTGAATCATGGACTGTTTAGTCAATTGATTTGATCATCAAAGTTTCATTGAACTAACTCACCTACACACCCTTCACAAAGCTATAATCATTCTTTGAAAGGGTTATTCTCTCCTTTGTGCTACTATAAACATAACATTTGTCCTGAAGTTGAGGTCCAGTGTGAAATGCAGAAGAACCTGGACTATTTACTGGCTTTTAAAAATGATTCTTTTGCTTTGGGTGATCCTACATGTCTCTATGTCTAGGATCTTAGGAGAGGCCCTGAGGATATTCAAATCTACCTGTGAGTAGCTCTAGAATATCTGTGGTCAGATCATTTCTACAGAGTTTTCCAAACTGTTCTTCTCTTGGCAAATATTCATTCATTCATTCATTCATTCATTCATTTTTTGAGATGGAGTCTCACTGTCACCAGGCTGGAGTGCAGTGGCCTGATCTCGGTTCACTGGAACCTCCACTTTCTGGGTTCAAGTGATTCTCCTGCCTCCGCCTCCTGAGTAGCTGGGACTACAGGCACCTGCCACCACGTCTGGCTAATTTTTGTGTTTTTAGTGGAGATGGGGTTTCACTATATTGGCCAGGGCGGTCTCGATCTCCTGACCTCTGGCAATCTGCCAGCCTCGGCCTCCCAAAGTGCTGGGATTACAGATGTGAGCCACCTTGCCTGGCTATAGTAACTATTTATTAAATGCCTACCATGTTCCAGGCATTGTACTCATTTCCTGTAGAGGAACATTGATTTGGGAACAGGTTGACTAGGTACAGATTAGGCTGCAAGCTGATGTCAGGGGCTCCCTTGTACATAGTGGAATGATGGCTGTCTCACATCCCTGGGGATAAGTCCAAAAATATTGATCTTGTCATCACATTCTCATCCCTCTTTTCAACACATTCCTTCAGGATTTATTGGCTCACCTCTTTAGGCTGAGGGCCTTCATAGGAAGCTGCCACACAACAGTCTGTGCCAACTGCCTGATGTAGGAAGGGCAGCATGGCTTCGGAAACCTTGTTCCAGAAGTGTCCTGGCTGCCCTTAGTGTGAGTCACGACCTTCAGTCAACCCTGAGGGCGTAAACACCAGGGAATCTGCGGTCACACTCAAATGTCTCAGAACACTCATGACACCATCCGAAGTCAACACTGGTGACTTGTTGTAGGATAATGCTAACGTACTTGAAACGTGCAATTGGGAACTGAATTCACTTCTGAATGCTAGAGCACTCCTTTCTTTGTTCTACAAGCTTCAGCAGGAAAGCAAAAAGTTCTAGGATCCCAACACTACCCATTTCCAGCACGTTTTGGTTTAATGTAGGCAATTCTCTCTCCATCAGCCTCACACAAGCCCATCATTCAAGCTAGTTTGAAGATCAAACGCAGAGTTAAGCAAGGCTGAAGTAATCAGAAATGGGGAATTTGATATGGTGACGTCTATTGTTTTTAACACATTGGACAAAAAGTTAGGAGAGTGGATTCATTGACAGATGTGTACCACTGTGATAAAAACATAGTTTTGCAATATATTTGTGTTCTGTAGCTAGGCAACCAAAGATGACTAACACACAGGAAGTATGTAGTTGCGTGCTTCTTCCAGCCAAATTATGGGAATTATAAATCTCTTATTTTCTGTATGTGAATGTTCTCTATGTAAAAGAAAAAAAATTTAAAAGAAATACAGCCCCTTGAGTTTAGAGGGCTTGTTTTTGACTGACTTCTCTCCCACAGTCCTTTGATTTTCTTTCCGTAGTCTTTCCCACAGGGTATAAGGAGTAGGAAGTTTTGTAAAAAGAAAAGAAGGGAGTGAATTGTAAGTTGTTAATATTTAAAAAATCCTCCAAGGACCTAAGGAAGAATAACACAAAATGAGGACTCAAACTTGGCTTCATCATGGGGTGACATATTATATGAACTATGTTATATTTTTTAAGCTTTTAGGAAATAGACTGGTATTAAGGTAAAGACTGTTGCTATAAAATAGCTATGATTACATTGCAACTCAGATTCTAACAATCTGCTATAAATACTGTTTGTATTATTACTGTAATTCTACAATATCCTCCTGTTGGCCATTTTTTTTTTAAAAAAGGAAACTCCATGACATTCAATAGTTCATAATTTGTATTGCTCTTTGGAAATATTTTCACAGCCTAGGCTAAACAACTGCTTTTAGATATCTAAGTGGGGAAACTTTCATTACAGTAGACCAGCCAGGCATTTTCAAGAGAGGAGTCTTATAAACTTTTCAACAGAAACTGCTGCATCTTGACCCTCGACTGGCTGTAGTTGAATCTTTCCCCACGGATACACTCATGCCAGTTAGGCAAAGACGTAAATATCATAGAGGATTGAAGAAATGGTGGGGTGGGGGAAAGAGAACTCTGCCAGGGGGTTACAGGTTGCTCCTGCTTGGATTTTAGAAAAGGTAGTTGTATGTTAAAAATGAGATTACATCAGTTCCAAAAACTAGAAAACTGCCTGAAACGTTGAGAAACTCCATTAGAACATATGCACCATGTAACATGGAAGTCAACCCCTACACGAGCTGAGAGTCACCATCTCAGTTCCGCCAGGCCACTATGTGTGTCCCAGGGACCCCAGCCCCTCTGTTTTGCTTCTTATTTCTGGGGATGTTGGCTGGCTTGATGCCTAGAGGCAGAAGTACATGCTAAAGCTTTTCACTAGAAAGTACTCAGAAAAAAACCTTGCACCTCATGTCCCAAAGCCTGCTGTGCCTACAAATCTGATAGAGCAATTCCCTTGGACTAATGTCTGGGAAGGAATAAAGATATTTAAGTCCAAATTCCACAGAATGATTAAATAAAATTATGGCACAAATTGATTGATCAAAACCTCAAATTCATCAATTTATAGGAAGTCATCCCTGGAAAGACCCTTCTCTGAAGTCTGCATACATTATAGATCATGAGTCTCAGATAGGAGGTGATATAGCCAATCAAGGCCCACAGCTTGTTAACAATTAGGTTGAAAGAAAGATGCAGGCTTCCTAACTCCTGGATTAGGGATTGATTTCTAATCAAAAGTACTTTTAAGCTATTCTGTTTTTAATACATGAATAATTGTTACTGTTTTCCTGTATCATATCATTCTTTGTTTGCCTGTTTCAACTTTCATCAGAAAAGGACCAAAAGTGGAGAACAAGGACAGGCTTGCAAGTCAATATTCAAGAAAAATATCAGTCCATAGGACACTGATAACAATGACGAGAAGATAAGATTGATGATAATGAACCATTCCTCAACACAGGAGATCATCTTTATGGGTTTACTCTGCATCTTATAATGTATAAATCTATATTATATATTTTTTCTTTCCCATTTGATCACCTCTTCTAACTCTGAGCTTGGATACATGTGCTGCTTTCCATTTGGTGTTCCAGTGGACAATTCTGGAAGATAAACTTGCAGCCAGTGTTGCTACTTCTCCTTTTGCCTGTGACAAACATGACCAAAACCAGGCTCAGCATCACTTTCAGTGAGATGGTGCATTCCTTCATCTCTTCCTTATTAAGTTCATTCCTGTTCTTACATGAATATTTTCTAAACGCTTACTGAAGTACTTTGGAATATCAGCCTCAGCCCTGGACATTCTTGGTCTAGCATACTGTTGGGAACATAAATATTGGTTTTATAAATGAGTGAATGACCAAATCAATTGTATCTGTAGATTTATTTGTAATTATGATAAAATAAACATAATTTAAAAATGATCATTGAAACCATTTTAGGTGCACAGTTCAGTATCATTAAGTACATTCGCACTGCTGAGTAACTAATCTTCAGAACGCTTTTCATCCCAAACTGAAATCCTGTCCCAATTAAACAACTTCCCATTCTCTTCACACCCAGTGCCACCATTCTACTTTCTGTCTTTATAAATCTGGCTATCCTGGACACCTCATCTAAGTGGAATCATACAGTGTTTGCCTTTTTATTGACTGGCTTCTTTCACTTACCATAATGCTCACGAGGTCCATCCATGTTGGAGCATGGGTCAGAATTCCCCTTCCTTTTGAGGCTGAATAATATTCAATTATATGGATATATCACGTTATGTTTATCTATTCACCTGCTGATGGCTAGTTGGGTTGCCTCTGACTTTTGGCTGTTGTGACTAATGTTGCCATGAACATAGGTGTACAAATACCTCTTTGAGACCCAGCTTTTGATTCCTTTGGGTACATACCCTGAAGCAGAATTGCTGGATCATCTGGTAATTCTATTTGCAGTTTTTTGAGAAAAAAATCATACTGTTTTCTATAGCAACTGCACTGTTTTACATTCCCACCAACACTGTACCAAAACTTGTTATTTTCTGTTTTTTTTTTTTTTTTTCTTTTAAGACAACCCGATGGTTGTGAGGTGGTATCTTGCAGTTTTGATTTGCATTCATTTGTGCTTTTGATTGATTCCCTCATCCAAATTAGTTTTATTTTTAAAGAAGGTGTTTTATTCTACTCTGTAGTGAAAAATGAGATTTATAACCTACACTTCTCCCTCAAGATTTGCATTCTCTGCTTTTATTATTTTATTTTTGTAATGAAACACACATGCTTTCTCTCTCTTACACACACATTTTTATGTAACAATATTCTTTGCATTGAGAAAAATCAAATCAATGCCAGATATGACACATGAGTACTTTTAAGAAGTGTTGTAAAAAGTAACTATCCTGGATACCTGAATTGCAAACATAATTCAGCTCGCCTGTGACGTCTTAGGGAATATGAATACTTCCCATGGCTAGAGGAGAGACTCACATCATCAGTCGACTCTAGGTCATCCTTGGTAGCTAGGGTCAAGTATATGATCAGTTACTGAAAATCTATGGATTAACCCTGTTTTGCTATGTATTTAAACATCTTTTTTCTTCCATTATGCTTTTCCAAAGTAGTCTGTTCTCAAGTTGCAAAGATAAATGATGTGCATTTTATGTTTTCTCTATTTTCCCTGCCTAACCTCAGAATGAGGCATAACAGAGAGGTGAGAATGTTAGTAAGTGAAATAATTCTCAACAGAGTTAATGAAATGAGAGAGGAAAGACAAAAATCCCTGGGTAAGCCATTATTGAGATGTTTACCTTCTGCATACTCTGGGGTGGGGACTATCATGTGCTCATGGGAATATGCAAATATTTGTAAAATGCAGAAAAGTAAGTCCTTCAGTGTCCCAGAGATCTAGGTCAAAATAGCAGAATTTCCTTCTTAACTACTGCATGACAAAAAAAAACCTCTTTGATCTCAATAAAATTTCTAGGAAGGCGCATAATTACTTAGTCTTTTGTGATTAATTCTATCTAGAGCATTCCATCACACCTCATTCCCTTGAAAGATTCCAGGGAAGGAAGTCACATCACTACATTTTAGACCCAATCAGTTCTGACTCTGCGCACAGTTCACGTCCTCATCTGTACATTAAGAGATCCATGTATCTGTATTCTAAAGGCTACCCACTGTCCTATCTGGAAATTCTATAATTACTCTTCTCTTGATTACTTTGCACAAACAGCAATGCAAATTCTGGACCTGAGAGACAAAAATACAAAACAGAGCCCCTAGAGCAAAGGATTCTTTATCTTCGAAGGTGACTCAGGTGCTCTCATGGGTACTTCCATCTTCACTGTATCTATTATTTCAGTTTCATCATCTGGATTTCAAACTTCTCAGAGAGAGGACATTTTGCCCACCCACAGTATTTACTAAAGCATAGAGATACACTATTACTGGGTTCTGTCATAGACAGGATTGTCAGACAAAAATACAGGATGTCCAGTTACATGTGAGTTTCAGATGAATGACAAGTGATCTTTTTTTAGTGTAAGTATGGCCAGTGCAATATTTAAGACATACTCACACTCAAGAATTATTCACTGCTTATATGAAATTCAAATTTAACTGGATATCATGTATTTTTATTTGATAAATCCTGGAACCCTAGTCACAGACCATTGTGTCTGAGACCATGAGTAATGGACACCTCTATATGTGAATATGAAATCCATCTTGACCACATCTAGATGAACAAGTGAGCCGGTTACAAAGCCTCCATAATCCTCGATTTCCTCATCAGCTGAATAAGAATCATATTCAAAGGAGGCCCATATCAAGAGACACGGGCATCCTAGAAAAACTAAGGATTTTTTTTTGATCCATCCAATCATTATTAAATATTGGCATGATATTTACTTATGGTTTGATTACCCTGGCATTTGTTTGGCTCTACAGCCCCTTTATCTGACTTTCTTCCTAGTCCTGCTGTACGGATGAATATCAGAGATAAAAGTCTTAGTATAGCTCCTGGCACAGAGTATATGCTTGTTGGCTATCAATATTATTGTTATTCGTAAAAGATCTATGTCTGAGCAACCTACTCCTGAAGATATTCTTTGCAGATGGCTTCACGAGAAGTCCACCAACACTCCAGATACCTAGATGGCTGACCTAATCCAGAAAAGATTTACGCCTACAAAGCAAAAATGCCAGGCATGTTTAAGCACATGTGCAAATATTAGCTTTACCATTATGAAAGTTTATGGGAACACAGGAATCTTGCTATCACCATTGGACACTTAAAACATCGGTGTCCTTCTCTCAAAAATCCCAATCAAATCAGACAGGGATGCTGGAGCTCAGGATCCTACTATAGCCATCTCCAAATAAACACCCATTTCCGATTGTGAAACAGCCCCAATGAGTCTCCAAGTATCTTTGGAAACTATTAAGATGCTTGTGCAGATTATAATTACAAACGCTTATTAAAACAGTATGCCCCAGGAAACAGAGAGGACAAACAATGACAAACAGAAAGGTCACCGCCTGATGAAATATTTCCATTAGGTGGCCCAGGTCCATGTTCTTTCCCTGATTTTCTTTCTTAATCAGAGGCTAAAAGAGGTGTCAATGAGTGCTGGAGAGTTAATGTTCCATGAGAGTTGAAAGCTTCAACTTACAATTCATCGTTCTAAATATTTCTTATGTTTTTTGGCAGCTTGAACGTGCAAGCGCATATCCGAGCTGACCTCCTTTGGCTACAGTTCACGCACAGTCTGTGCAGCAACAGAGACTAAATACTTCTGACATTGCTTAAGAAAGTAGTCACTCTAAGTGGGTTTACACTTTGCATTTTTCCCAAAGTATGGCTCAACATTAATAGGGTTAAAGCTCCAGTTAGAGAATGTGCACAATTATTCTCCAAGAGCTATTGGGGTAGGGAAAGGGGAAAATCTCAGATGTGTGCTGAAGGATGGTTTGACAAGGATCTCAAACATCCTCAAGGTTTATTTCATTTTATTCTTCTCTCTGCAGAGTCTTGGTTGAAGATGTCAGGTTCCAGGTATGCATTTGTATTTGGGGGGTTTTGCATAAAACTGAGAGGTGAGAGGTACTATGAGATGAGACAAATGGAAAATTCTAGGAAACTCTGTCTTTGCTGACCAAATAAATAAATCAATTTTTAAAATCACACACTATTAATAGCATTCTTGGGTATGGTTGACTAAGACCACATAGCTCATCATTTGGAAGAGAAAACAAAGGGCTTTCGCAAAGTTCTTGCATAGATTTTAATATACCAGAGTTTCTGCTTTTACACCTTAATGGTTAAAATTTGTTGTATAATAGATACAAATTCCAAATGATATTAGAAGGGAAAATAAACTTTTATCTTTCAGTTGCGGTAAGCTTTGACTCTATCATCTGTAAAACAAACATCTCTCTCTTTCTCTCCTTTCTATCTATCTTCTCTCTGCCTATCCACCCATCCAGCTATCTATCCATCTGTTACACACACACACACACACACACACACACACACTCTGAAATAAGCACCCACACTTAAACACTAATGGTGTGTTTGAACAAGTTTTGTGCTTTTTCTCATATATAAAATGGGTATAAGAATAATACTTGCTTTACAGGGTTGTTCCAAGAATTAAATGAGCTCACAGATGTCAAATATTTAGAACACTGCCTGGCTTGCAGTGACTATTTAAATGGCAGATGAGATTATACTTATCAAAATTTATTATTAATACTATGATCTCTGCCACATTTAGCTTAGTATTTTTAAATAAATAAAAATCATTTTGATGGTTTTTACATTTAACATAATTCAGCCACTCCATTTTTTGGTCTATAGGAAAACATGTATACACAGATACACATACAGACACAGCTCAGATGACAAATGCCCTCATGTTTTTTTTCTCTCACCTACAGTTTAAAAAGCATTGTATGCCAATTTGAGGGAATCTTTGAACTCGAAAAGTCGCACACTGTGTAAGGAATAGCCATTTCTACAGCCAGATCCCAATTTCCATTCCTGCAAGTACAAGATCTGTACTCTCAGCTCATTCCATAACCCTGGGAATGCCTGCAAATGGAGAATCAGCAACCAAGATGCTGTGAGACAGTGTTCAGATACTGAACTTTTACTTAATAATATGTGAGATCCAACTACAGACTCACTATGCATTCATATTTGTAACCAGAGCACTAGAAGGTACAGGCCATACCTTTATTTTTTCTGTTTCTTTCTGTGCACACAAAAAAGCTTTAGAAAGTCCTAATTGTGATTTTTTTAAAAAGGAAACTACAGAAGAATGAAATGACATATGCCATCTTAAGGGCCTTTTTTGCTCCACCTCAAGGAAATACTCTATTCTCAAGAACCCACATATATCCAAACACTTAATAAAATAAGGAAACTATCTGAAAAAAATTGATTTTGAATTCATCTGATCAATTTAACCTTGCTTCACAAGTGAAAATTTTAGAACTGTACAGAAATGGTCTTTATAAGTAGATTCTTTGGAATGCATTCGTCCTGGGTAAGCTATTAGGGCCAGCCAGCTGCTTTCCAGTCAAGACAAGAAATATAAAATCTATAATAAGTAAATAATCCAATTTTTTTTTTTTGAGACAGTCTCACTCTGTGTCGCCAGGCGCCAGGCTGGAGTGCAGTGGCACAATCTCGGCTCACTGCAACCTCTGCCTCCCGGATTCAAGCAATTCTCCTGCCTCAGACTCCCGAGTAGCTGGGACTACAGGTGCACGCCACCACGCCCAGCTTATTTTTGTATTTTTTCTTTTAGTAGAGACGGGGTTTCACAATGTTGGCCAGGATGGTCTCAATCTCTTGACCTCATGATCCGCCCGCCTCGGCCTCCCAAAGTGCTGGGATTACAGACTTAAGCCACCACGCCCGGCCAATAATCCAATTTTCTTTACTCCAAATGACTTGGTTTTGAAACTTGTTCAAAAACATGTTCTCTCTCTCCTTCTCTCTTCTCTTTTTCTCTCTTTCTGACATATGAAAAGAAAATAAGCAAAGAACCCAAGTTGGAGAAAAACAGTAAAACAGTAAATTAGGTCTATACATTACTTAACTGCTTAAAAAGACATCCTTTCCCTAGAGGTTCTTCAAACTGAAGGGTGAACTTCTGACTGAACACATATCATTAATCTGTAGAATGCAATCCAAGGGGTTTTGAGGGCATTTTACTTTGAGTAAAAATAATATGCCTCAACTAGTGAAGCAGCTTTGCTGACTTATAAACACATGACTGCATATACATCACTATTATTTCTTCTAAGCAGTATTTATGGAACTCCTCTCCTTGGGGCAGGGAAATCTCTTCCTTTACTGCAGAATTTGCTTCTGAGACAGCCAAGAGGCAATGACTTTCTGTCTATTAATACATTAGTACAGAAGGAAAGGAAGGCAGAATCAAACAGCCAGACAGCAGCTGAGGTCACACGGCTAGTCCCCTTCTAGGTTTTGGGGATGCAGATGTGGTGACATCCAGTCCAGAGTATACTGCATTGCAGCTGCAAAGGAAACAGGCTCTAGAACAAGTAGCCACAGCACAACGTGGCACCTGCCAGGTGGCCACATCAATACGTGGTTGTGAGAGAAGAGAATGGGAAGGAGGGAGTGCATTGTGTACAGTCTGTGTGCCAGCATAAAACGTCCACTTCCTGTAGGTCACAGATGCCCCAAGGCTTCCCAGTAGGGGAGAAACAAAATCATCTTGTCTTTTAATAAAGTAACCCCTAGCAGGGCATGGTGGCTCCCAGCACTTTGGAAGGCCAAGGCAGGAGGATCACTTGAGCCCAGGAATTTGAGACCAGCCTGGGCCACAAAGCAAGACCTCATTTCCACAAAAAATTAAAAAAGTAGCTGGGCATGGTGCACTACCACATTGTCCCCCCTACTCAGGAGGCTGAGGCAAAAGGATTGCTCAAGTCCAGGAACTTGAGGCTTCAGTGAGCTATGATCATGCCACTACACTCCAGCCCAGGAAACAGAGATAGGCCAGATCCTTAAAAAAACAAAAAACAAGGCCGGGTGCGGTGGCTCACCCCTGTAATCCCAGCACTTTGGGAGGCCGAGGCGGATGGATTACGAGGTCAGGAGATTGAGACCATTCTGGCTAACATGGTGAAACCCCGTCTCTACTAAAATACAAAAAATTAGCCGGGTGTGGTGTGTGTGCCTGCAGTCCTAGCTACTCAAGAGGCTGAGGTAGGGGAATCACTTCAACCTGGGCAGTGGAGGTTGCAGTGAGCTGAGATCATGTTACTGCACTCCAGCTTGGTGACAGAGCAAGACATTGTCTCTAAAAAACAAAGGTAACCCCTGCAGCAACTGCAGTAAGCCCTGGAGTTGGAAGAGAGGGTCAGGAAGCCCTGTTAGAGTCTTCCAAGACATTGCAATGGAATGATGGAGGCTCGTCAGGCGGATGCAGGAAGATAAGAAGGACTTTAACCCAGGAGGGGCTTCCATGGAGAAAATGAAATAACTTAATGATAATTAAATACACATGGCAAGGACAGGAGCTGACCCACTGGTGACTTCAAGCCTCTATCCCTGGCACTGTCCCCTTTCCATGCCAAGAACCAATGGTTCAGCTCAGTGCCTGCCCACACACATGTACCCAGCATCCACGTGTGCCTTCAGAGGCCTCCTCTACACATGTGGTGTCTAGAAAAATTTCTCCAGCCATTCCATTGGAATTCCAGAGCCAGACAGTCACCTGCCTGCTCTCTCTTTGGCATATTCAAGGTAGCTTGGACCCAAGATGTTCAAAGTCAACCCCAAACCTGGTTGTCTCGCAGGCTTCAATCTAAGTAAATGATACCCCCACCCATACCAGAAACACAGGCAGCCTCCTGGACACTTTCTTTTATTTTTCTTTTATTTTTTTGAGATGTAGTCTTGCTCTGTCACCCAGGCTGGAGGGCAGTGGCTCAGTCTTGGCTCACTGCAACCTCTGCCTCCTGGGTTCAAGCGATTTTCCTGTCTCAGCCTCTCGAGTACCTGGGATTACAGGCTCCTGCCACCATGCCTGGCTAATTTTTGTATTTTTAGTAGAGACGGGGTTTCACCATTTTGGTCAGGCTGGTCTTGAACTCCTGACCTTGTGATCCACCCACCTTAACCTCTCAAAGTGCTGAGATTACAGACGTGAGCCACTGTGCCCGGCAGGACACTTTCTTTTTCCTCAACCCCGCAACCAACGTCACTCCAGTCCCTTGGGTTTTCTTCCTTGATATCATTTGAATCTGTCCGCTTTTTTCTAGCCTCATAGCTCTTGTTCCAACTTAAACTTCTGTCATCTCTGGCTGGGACAGCAGCAGTAATCCCCAGAATGCTCCCCGACATTCACTCTGGTTTTCTGCAGATGCATCCTCCCCACCAATATCAGAATGAACTTCCAGAAATCCAAATCTCTTCGTGGTGTTCTTTCTGTTTAACAGTGTAAATGGTTTCCATTGCTCTTACAATGAGAGAACAAAATCTTCAGTGAGGCCTTGAATGTGTCTTAATCCTCCTTCCCGTCCTTGCTAGTTGACTCCTACATGGTGTTCTGATCTCAGTATAAGTAACAATTCCTCAGGAGCTCCTTTCTTGATTTCCCTAACTGGGTCAGAGATCCTTGTGTCAAACTCACAGCACTCTGTACCTCTCTGTCCACCCCTTAGCATAGGTGTGATTTTGTATTTATTTTCGAGTTATTAATGTTTTTCTCTCTAACTAGGCAGTAAATTCCATGAGGCAGGGGCCACACCTGTTGATACTCACCAGTGAATTCTCCTCTTGGCACATATTAGATACTCAATAAATGTTTGAATAAAAACAGATGGAATGAGTCCCTGGTTTCTAACATGGAAGAATGGGGAGATGGAGGAAGTCACTGATCAAAGTTGAGAAAAGAGTTGGACGATGCAGAGAGTTGGAGCAATGAATTTTGGGCAGGACAAGTTACAGATTTTTCCCTTTTTAAATGATTTCTACAGGATACCCATACAATATTTACATTTGTACTATGTACTATGTAATACAGTGCATAGGGTATTGTATTAGTTCATTTTAATGCTGCTGATAAAGACATCCCTGAAACCGGGAACAAAAAGAGGTTTAATTGGACTTACAGTTCCACATGGCTGGAGAGGCCTCAGAATCATGGTAGGAGGCAAAAGGCACTTCTTACATGGTGGCAGTAAGAGAAAAACGAGGAAGAAGCAAAAGCGGAAGCCCCTGATAAACCCATCAGTTTTCATGAGACTTATTCACTATCACGAGAATAGCACAGGAAAGACTGGCCTCATGGTTCAATTACCTCCCCCTGGGTCCCTCCCACGATACGTGAGAATTCTGGGAGAAACAATTCAAGTTGAGATTTGGTGAGAACAAAGCCAAACCATATCAGGTACAGAGAAGGGTTGCAAGCTCAAATGCCTATGGGGACCACCGGATAAGGTACAATAAGGGAGGCTGTGAAATTGTAAAGTCTGAGACAGTTGGCAACGGGTGTGAACTGAAGGTGCATGTGAAATCAGACCCAACGCAAGACATTCTGTTAGCAAAACTGAACACTTCTGCAAGCTCCAGTCGGCCCTGTCAGAGAGCTGCTTGACATCTTGGAGAGCAGAGGAAAAGAAAGTCAAAGATAAAGGCCTAGGTATGCAGAGTGGGAAGTGACAGAGGGGAAGGAGGAGTGAGCACAGATGTAAGAGAGAACCAGTGGATGTTCTCTCTCCTGTCTCGTGGAAGCCATGAGAAGAAACTTCTCAAAAAGAAAAGGGTGCGTCAACAACGTCAACGCTTTAGAGAGTTCCAGAACAATGAGGATTAAAAGAAGGCCATTGGATCTGGCGATTAAGATTTGGCATTGCTAACCTTGGCAAAAGCAATTTTATGCTAAACTCATGCTACAATTCATGGTTTCTGGCTCTAAAGCCAGGTCAATTTCAGCACTTCCTCTTCAGACAGGGTTATCCCAGAGTACTGTGTCTGACCTTAACTGACTCAGGTTCCCTTTCAATCAACATCAGTATCTCATATTCCCCTTTAATGTTATCTTTTTAATTAAAATAAAATTTAAAATTTAACTAAAACTAAATTAGAGCAAGGGTAATTTTGTATATGCTTTATAGTTTTATAATTCAAATACCCAACACCATGAGAGGTATACTGAACAGCTATCATTCCCATTTTAGAGATGAGAATACAGAAACTCAGGGTGGTCAAGAATTTACCCAGAATTCATTATCAGGTAAATGCAATCACAGTCAGCCCCAGTCTGGGCTCATCCCATGTCTGTGCTAAGTGCTTCCTGGTTAGTCTACTTGGTGAGATACTATAAAGTTTCAGCTGACCACTCTACTACATGACACACACACCCAGGAAGCCCAGTTGACAATGGCTTAGATGTTCAACTTCCTGTAGGAAATATGCCATGCTATCCATGGTGGCTCACGCTTGCAATCCAGCACTTTGGGAGGCCGAGGAAGGCAGACTACTTGAGGTCAGGAGTTCGAGACAAGCCTGGCCAACATGGTGAAACCCCATCTCTCCTAAAAAATACAAAAATGAGCCAGGTGTGGTGGTGTGCACCTGTAATTCCAGGTACTCAGGAGGCTGAGGCAAGAGAATGGTTTGAACCTGGGAGGCAGAGGTGGAGAGGTGGAGGCTGCAATGAGCTGAGATGGCACCACTGCACTCCAGCCTGGGCGACAGAGAGTGAGACTCTGTCTCAAGAAAAAAAAAAAATATATATATATATATATATGTATGTATGCGCCATGCTGCTTATTGGAACTACTGAAGGCTGAGACCTTTGGCCCCCAGAATTGAGGCTGTCTGCTTTTTCTTTATCCGCTTCTGTAAGTGAGATCATGTAACTGGGATCTATAATTATGATCAGTTCTCTAATGGAAGCAGAACATCATCTAACAAGAAAACTTCTTTTCTTCTGGATTTACTAGTTCGGTGGATAGATAGCTGGGTCTGCTTGGGTCCTCTGCTTTTGGAGTCTGGTGCATGTAATTGACACACTCATGCCAGCCACAAAGCTGCCTTGTCCTGGTAGAACAGATGGGTGAATCACCAAAGGAGTTTCCGGAGGTCTCATGAGTGCTTATTAACACAAAACCAAAGGCATACAGTACCTCTTAGAGATTATAGCTCCAAAATATAGTTTCTGAATAGATGCTGCCTAGGCAATTTTATTGACCCCAATGAAATACCCTGGGTGATCAGAAATATTTAGCTTTATGTACAAGTGATATCAGCTGCAACACCAGTTTGTTTAATGAGTGGGTGGGTGAGTTCTATGTGCTAGGCGCTTTATAAGGTCAACTACCTTAGAGATTCAATACTTACCTAAGGCCCTACAGTTATGAAGTGGCAGACTGGATTTGAATTCAGGTCTGTTTTGCACAAAAGCCCAATGTTTTACTACACATTGGGCCTCAGACACAAATGAGAATGAGCAATGGTAGTAAGGGAGTGAGTTCAGTAATCTTATGACTTTACTAGGTAATAATGTCAGTGCTTCTAAGTTTATTGCAGCACTGTTTACAATAGCTAAGATTTGGAAGCAACCTCAGTGTTCATCAACAGATGAATGGATAAAGAAACTGTGGTACATATACACAACAGAGTACTATTCAGCCATAAAAAAGAATGCGATCCAGTCATGTGCAAGAATATGGATGGAACTGGAGATCATTATGTTAAGTAAGCCACGCACAGAAAGACAAACACCGCACATTCTCACTTATCCGTGGGATCTAAAAATCAAAACAACTGAACTCATGGACATACAGAGTAGAAGGATGGTTATCAGAGGCTGGGAAGGATAGCAGGGGAGTTAGGGGGAAGGTGGGGATGGTTAATGCTATCAAAAAATAGTAGAAAGAATGAATAAGACTTACTATTTGGTAGCACAACAGGGTGATGATAGTCAATAATAATTGTATGTTTTAAAATAATTTAAAGAGTGCTATTGGATTGTAACTCAAAGGATACATGTATGACGGGATGTGATTATTACACATTGCATGCCTGTATCAAAACAATCTCATGTACCTCATAAATATGTACATCTACTATGTACCCCCCCCACCCCACACACACAAAAAAGGAATAAAACCCCAATGTTAATGCCCTAAACTTAGGACAAAGAAAGCCTAGTATAGACAGATATGTCTACTCCTTTTCTTCTCACTTTGGTTCCATGTAAAGCATCAATTCCCTTTGTGCACTCTCTCACCCTCCACTGCCTGCCATGTTGGTTATGTACCATCTGGAAACTTCCAGGCTCAGCTTCCAAGTCAGCTGTCGGAATTACTGATACCACATAACCTGACCTATAGGCTTCCAATTTTCTTTTCCAACTTCCAATAATTTTCTTTCTTAAGGAAGGGTTAGAGTAGTGCATATTTGCATATTTTATCTTTCACACACTAGAGGTTTTCATTTTAAAAACTCCAGTATAGCCAATGGTTACAAGCTGTCTTTTTAAAAGAGTATCTGCTTAACTTTAATCCATTACCTGGACCTGAACTATACTAACCCAATTGTTACATGGAATCACCTGTAGAGAATTTAATGGAAAAGTAAGGATGCAAATTAGTACCATATGATTAGCCTAAGTAATACTGTTTGTTTATCCAAGGCCCTTTTAAGAATGGATTGTATTTTTAAGATATGACTTGTTTTCTCTATCTGCACAGAAGCAAGTCTCTAGTTAACTGGACATTTAATTTTCCACGTATTCATCTTTCTTCTTACAGCTCTATGGCTATTCAGCATGTGCAAAATACAGATAAAAATAATTATAGGAAAAAGGATACAGAGAATGTCACAATTAAACTGTGCATCAGCAAAATACACTCAATATACCTGAAACATCGTGATTGCTATAATCAGGCAGATTAGGTTTTTAGCAAATACCTTTTTTAAGCAGAGGTTTATCTAAAGTCAGAAGCAGAAGGCAGCTCCTAGAATCACCCTATAACACAAAATTAACTGAATGTGCCTTTGATTATTTTTTTAAAATCAGCTATAAAGAGTAATAAAAATGTAAATCAATGGATTTATGAAACACGGAGCCTCTTCAGCCACTTTCTAGGATTGGTTTATGTGTCTTTTGTCTGAACTCTCTTTACCAAAATCTTGTAGACAAATGTAGAAAGACAAATGTAGAAACTTATGGTTTCAAGATGTGATTTAAACTTTTATGTTACAGGTTGGAGATTAACGTTTGGACCAAATACAATTGCAGGGTTCAATGAAAGTAAAAGGTCTGTGTGGGAGAACGGTGTTATCACAAGTTTAAAAACATTCACTGTTTTCACAAAGAGAAAACACTGCCAAAAAATAAGAAATGATGATCAAAAGGGATTTAAGCCAATTTGTGGAGGGGGGGCAAAAAAAAAAAAAAAACCAACCAACTAAGCCCCAAGCTATGAAATATAGAGTCAAGGACTGCAAATCTTTACTCTCCTTTCTCTATGGTGTTTGAAGTTTATAAGCAAAATATTTAGTTCTGTTCCCCATCTAACAGGCTGGTTGAGGGTGTTCTGGGTCTGCTCATTTACCGAATGGTGATCCACAGAGAGTAAGCCAAAGACAAGAAAGCTAATTTCATGGATACCCCAAAAAACTTAACTAGAGAATTAAAGCTTAATATAGCTTTATCCTCTGGAGAGAGCTGCTTGATTGCAGACAGAGCTTAAAACCAGGATTCCAAAGCACAACAAACTAGTTTTGTTAGAAGAGCTTTGCCCAAGATATGTTCAATAAATGGAAAACCACATTTGCTGCCTGTCTTCTGTAATGAGGGAAGACAGCAGAGCAGGGCTAGTCTGGGAACCAGGCAAACAGGTTTTATTCCCTAACTTGGTTACTAGTTTTTGGGAAACAAAACCTGAGTGCTCAGGATCAGTTTTTCTCAAACACACACTCCCCGCTTTCAACGTATAAATAATGACCCTTTCCTCCTTTCCTGCAGAAATATTAATTGAGCAAATTATGCCTTATGCAGCACTGTTCTTTCCTGCCACCATCCTCACAAGGCCAGTTGTCCAAAGGTGAAATCTATCTCCTGCTCTATAAGGGGACAGAGGGGCAAAGAGGGACACACTAGTCACATGCTTGGAGGAAACCTGATTAGAATCTGAGCCAGGCCAGGGGCTCCAGAGGGTTTTACACCCACCAGGAAGAAGTCATAAATGCAATGAAAGTCTCTAAGAGAAATTCTGCCTCAAATTGCCTCCTTCTCCAGTGATCTTCTCAAAGCCCCATTCTTTTATAATTCTCACTCTTTGACAAGCCAGACTGATGCTTTTTTTTTTTTTTAGATGGAGTCTTGCTCAGTCACCAGACTGGAGTGTAGTGATGCAATCACTGCTCACCGCAACCTCCGCCTCTTGGATTCAAGCTACTCTCCTGCCTCAGCCTCCCAAGTAGCTGAGATTACATGCCTGGCTTTTTTTTTTTTTTTTTTTTTTTGTATTTTTAGTAGAGATGGGGTTTCACCATGTTGGCCAGGATCTGGGTCTCTTGACCTCATGATCCGCCTGCCTTGGCTTCCCAAAGTGCTGAGATTACAGGAGTGAGCCACTGTACCTGGCCTAGACTGACACTTTCAATCTAGTAATTGAAGGGCAATTGACTGTGAACTTGTAATTTATTAAGGAAGAGGGGAGAGTGCCATCCTAACTCAACCCATACTCAGGTCTCCATGCCCCCAGTGTTCTAGACGGAACCTATGGTGTTTGATTTCAGGGATACCGAAAGCCTCACCAGACATGCAATTCCTGAGTTCTTCTGTTTCCACCTCCCATCCCATGTTGCATAATTGGAGACAGTTCCTAAAATACAAACCCCTGACACATATGACCTGGATTTAACTTCAAGGTAAGCTGTAACTGATGGATCTCTCTCAAGAGCCTCACTACAGGAGGAAACTGGAGGGCCATGTTACCTCATTTGGCCCAGGGCCAGCTCAGAATCTTAAATCTCTTCAAAAATAGTGTTTTCATTGTCTACTGATGGAGATGCATGGCCTGTCTTGGAGGGGCTCAAGAGGCACGTGTTGGAAGTGGGAGATGTGGGCTTCTCTGGGGTACTACGGCACTGCTGTGCTTACCTGAATGCCTGAGCATGCATGCATTCAATCTAACATCCAAGCCATGAGTGAACTTTATTTTTGTTTAAAAATAAATGTGGGTGGCCACATCCAAACAAAGAGGTTGGATTTTGTGGCAATGAAAACAGCAATCATGGATACAGATCAAGGCACGGAGAGTCAAGTTCTTTCTCCTGAAGTCATCTTCTGGCTCTTCTGGGCAATAAATGATCCCAGCTGCCTTTTTTCCCAGAGTCCTACAGTCTCATTAGCCCAGCTTATTTTAAGGAATCTTCTTTTCCTTTCTCCCTTCTCTTGGTCCCATTTCATTATCTGTCCTCCTTTCCCAAAGGGATGAATGCGTGCTAAGGAAGGATGCGACTCCAGGTCATTGAAATGTGTATTTGCTAGACAGTAGAGGCGCTGAGCCTTCCTTAAGACAAAGTGTGTGCTGCCGTTTTGCCTCAATAGAGCCAAAGTGAAAAGAGATCCTGGGTCTGAAAAAAACCAGCTTTCTTTCTCTCTCAGCTTTTGTACACTCTTTTTCCCAGGAGCTAACGCCCAGGACAGCTTAGCTTAACACACAGTACCTGGGGAAGCATATTCTCTTGCTGCTTCTTGTGGTTCCATCTCCCTGTTGCTGTCCAAGTTACTGTGATCTCAAAGATTTTTTTTTTTTGAGATGAAGTCTCACTCTGTTGCCCAGACCAGAGTGTAGTGGCACAATCTCGGCTCACTGCAAACTCCACCCCCAGGTTCAGGTGATTCTCCTGCCTCAGCTTCCCGTGTAGCTGGGATTACAGGCACCTGCTACTGTGCCCGGCTAATTTTTTATTTTTAGTAGAGACAGCGTTTCAACATCTTGGCCAGGCTGGTCTTGAACTCTTGACCTCTTGATCTACCTGCCTCAGCCTCCCAAAGTGCTGGGATTATAGGCGTGAGCCACTGTGCCTGGCTGGATCTCAAAGGTTCTAAAACTCAATGGAGTCAGCAAACCATGGCCTATGGCCCAAATCCAGCCTACCTCCTGTTTTTGTAAAATCGTAAGTTTTCTTGGAATGCAGCCATTTGGAATAAACTCTTTAAATAGAGTTTAAAGGAAGTTTTACTGAAATAAATCTTTTAAGTAAAGAGCATATGCTTTAATGGAGAAGGGGAAAAGCCTCCCAGGTTTAGAGAACTCAGTAATGTATGTTATGTTCAATAACGACAATAATAATGGCAGTCAGGGAATGGCATGTGCCAAGTCTCAGAGCCGGCATTATGTGCCATTTGCAAATAACACCCTTCAGCAAGGGCCACATTTCTCTAGTTCACAAAATCCTTCACTTTACCCACAAGGAAATATGATCAAATGTATAAAACTGCCATTTCCACAGGCCTCTAACAATTCTTTCTGGCTTAGACATTTGTGTCTTTATAAGAATGAAAAACTAGCACAACGCAAAACCAAAATGGAGTTCTACGGCATGGTTCACTGAAACACCTGCACCCTGGATTGATTGCAATCTTCAGCCCCGCAGGACCAGTCATATGATCGCTAATATCAGTCTGTGTCAGCAGAACTCATCCCTGAACAGCTGATTTACATTAGAGCTCCAGCTCAGAGACAGCACATCTGAAAACAGATTTGTAGTTTTGTCCATCAGCTCCACAGAAGGATTGGGAATAAAAGAGCCTTGAAAGAAAGTGAGGATCAATATAAAGAGAATCGCTTTGGTGTGAGAAAAACTGGGCAGTGTAGGAGATGGATTCATGGTACCACTCGGAGGTGGGATTTGGGATCTGATGGGAAGGTACTTCCCTGTTCTGTGTTACACCGATCATACAATTTTACAGGTGGGCAATCCTGGCTCAATATCTCATCTTAGAAATGAGGAATATGTGGGTTTCCATCCAAACACTCAGATAAATGCAGTACCTGATGACATAAGGGATACAAGAGGACACCAAGTTGAATCAGTGACCCTACCTATCTTCCAGACACTGACACCCTATTAATGGAATTACTACACAAATACTACAAAGTAGAAAATGTGCGTTTGTGGATCTGAGCTTTAGATTCAGTGCTATGAGCATTTAGAAGAAGAAAATCTTACTTCCACTTGAGGGTGGACAGGCAGGGAGGGGGCTTAGTGAGAAGTTCTCAGGTGGAATTAGCATGAAACCTGGATCCTGAATACAGGACCAGGCACTGCTGAGGACACAGTGCTGAACAGACTATCCCTGTCCTCCCAAATAATGTGGTATTTGGGAAGTAGAGACTTTTATTTTTACATAGACATGAAGAGATCACCAAGAAACTGATCTCTCAGGTGTCCTCTAACTGCTGCACTAAAGTCGAGAGTGGGGGTGATATGGTTTGGCTGTGTCCCCACCCAAATCTCATCTTAAACTCTAGCTCCCATAATTCCCATATATTGAGGAAGGGACCCAGTGGGAGAGAATTGCATCATGGGGGTGGTTTCCCCCATACTGTTTTCATGGTAGTGAATAAGGCTCAGGAGATCTGATGGCTTGATAAGGAGATTCCCTTTTGCCTGGCTCTTATTCTCTCTTGCCTGCCGCCATGTAAGTCGTGACTTTTGCCTTCTGCCGTGATTGTGAGGCCTTCCCAGCCAAATGGAGCTGTGACTTCATTAAACCTATTTTTCTTTATAAATTACCCAGCCTTGGGTATATCTTGATCAGCAGCATGAAAATGGGCTAATATAGGTGGGAAATACAGCAGCTCTGCATAGGAACAGACAGGACCCTGCATGTACATTATTCTCTTTACTGTGGATTGGATAGCATAGGATCCTAGGATTCTGGGACTTTCAGCCAAAACACATTATTTGGACAGAGGAGGGGAGATAAGACATGGTGATTTTCTGTTTCCTAACAATTCTCTCTGTGAAGAAAGTCCTTGGAGCCCCCTTCACAACTCGGCCTCCACCTTGAGCTATAAAAGCCACAGACTGAACACAAATGATTTCATCAGTTCTTTACGACACACTCAAAGACATAGTTTCTAACAGCTCAAGGCCACATCCCGAGGGTGACCCCATTCCCCTTAAAGTGCCTGCCTCAGAAAGCTCCAGGCTGCCAAAAGAATTGACCCTGTGTTCTATCCAACACCTGACCACCGGCCCCTGCCCTCCCTTTCTTGGGTCATTGAATACAAAGGGTTTATCACGGTGACCCCTTCCTCCAACCCTTTGAGATGTGCATATACCCCCTGCAACTCAGGAGGTCTTTCTCAGGGACCTGAAAACCGTTTCTTTACAATGTAACCACCAGGAAGGCCAGGGCCGCTGTACTCCCATCTCTGTGGGAGAACTGAGTCCTAACATGTACAGCTGGCAGTGTACACACACAACTGCCAAATCACACTGACACTGACCCACATATGTAATTTTTCACTTCCTGACTCTATGCGGCTCCTGCTTTCTGGGCTTCCACCCCATTCTCCCTTTAAAAAGCCTGGTCATATCTCTAAAGCTGAGCCCTGTTCTTGCTGGAAGTGCATTCCTATTGCAATAATTTATTGCTAATCAAAATCTGACCTGACCACTTAATTGATAATCAAAGAGAACTTGATATTTGACCGTTATCTGGTGCTGTGGTGTAGATCTGGATCTGCTGCCATGAGACCTTTGAATAGGACAACTCTGCGTGCACAGAGACCTTGGTGTTCTTTGGGTCTTTGGTGGTGAGTCTGACTCTCCTGATCCAAGGCTCCAGACACATGTCTGTGGGAGCACGGCAGGGAGACATTTTGATTCTGATGGCTCTGCACATCCTCTCTGAAGCTGGAAGAGAGTCCCAGGCTTCTTTCAAAGAGGACCTTCTGGGCTGCAAGCGTTTCTTCCTGGATACTTACTCTGAGTGGGGATTCACTCCCTGATGCCTGAGTTGGAAATCATTTTCCCTCCTACTCATTCCATAGGAACTTCTCAGCCACCTGAAAGCCTCTTTTCTAACTCCTGCTGACTGTGAGCTCCGCTACAATGGCACTAACTCTGCCCACTTCTTCTTGGTATGACTTGACAAAGGATGATCTGGAACTTTAGTGGTTTCTTTGGGAAACAGGATCTCCCTAAACTGGCTCCTCTAAGACCTCTCCCATCTGTTACCTCCCTCCTCCTCCTACCAGTTTCCATCTTCCCTTCCACTCCCTTGCGCTTTTTGGTATGAGCCCCTTCGAGCCCCTGACTCCTCCTCTTCTCTCTTCACCTCTGCTAGACCCTTCCCTTCCCATTCCTGCCTCTCAATTCCCGACAGTCACTGGAACTTGAGGCCAGTTGCCCCCACTGGGGGACTCTTAAGGGACTTGGGGATCACAAAAGCAACTACCTGAGACTGAAAAGAAAAACTAATAGGAAACAGATATTTAGTTCACCTCCCCCACAAGATTATCTATCAAGATAAAAAAAAATCTTAAAGGTCTCCTCCACAAATATTAATGAAAGTTGTAGCTCTCACATTCAGCAGGTGAATGTTGGCTGCTGCATCTGCCAGAAACACAAATTGGATTAAAAAAATGGAGTAAAGATGAGAACCAACTCTTCCACACACAACTGAATTTTGTATTATTGTATTTATGCCTGACTCATGGCTAACATTTAAAAATGAAAGCCATAGGTTTCAATTTATTTCTATCTATGTGTTTACATATGTATGTAAGGAACCCTCCCTCCAGATGGCATTGCCAAATTAATTCACAAAATCCTTTCAAAAAGTTCTAAACTAATTGGCTTAGAGAGAAATATGCATTTATACAAATTAAATCTTTCTAAAACTGTCAGAAATATAGAAACCAACTCAAATGTTTATCTTTATGTAATTTGAGTAAATTCTTGGTAAGATTAGTTTAATATTGTTGGTTTAACAAAACAGGTATGTTTTCAGAGTTGTCAACATGAAATATAATGTGAGAATAAATTTTTGTTTATTTTGAGTTTACTAGTCCAATAAACTAATATTTTCTAGATAGTTATGATTATAAAAAAATTTGGTTTTAAGGAAATCAAATCATTATTTTGACAAACTTCAGTTCAACAATAATTGTCTCATAATGTTTGCCTAAGCAGTTTCCAAAATCTTTTCAGTTACTTGCAACCTTAGAATTACGCTAAATTAAATAATAGGTATTCATTAAATATGTAATTTCCAAATAAGATAAAATACTAAAACATTAATTATTAAGTGTAAGCTTCAGTTTATATACTTTTGACTTATTGTCGTATAGTACAGAGTGGCTGAAGATAATTAGGGTCTACTAAGGAAGAGAGAAGAGTAATTCTGTCTTAAAGTAAAGTGACTGGCTGTTCCAGAATGAGAAAGATGGAAAGTTTAAGATGAAACCTGAATGGATGTAGAAATCCACAGAAAGTTTAAGGAAAAGAACACCATGTTGTGATTAGTTGGCTCAGACCACCATAATGAAATACGACAGGCTGAGTGGCTTAAACAATGGAAGCGTATTTTCTCACAGTTCTGGAAGCTAGACATCTGAGATCTAAGTCTCAGCATGGTTCTGACGAGGGCTTTCTTCCTGGCTTGCACCTTCTTGCTGTGCCTTTACATGGTAGAGACAGACAGAGAGAGAGAGAGAAAGAGAGAGAGAGAGAGAGAGATACCGAGAGAGAGAAAGAGAGAGAGAGAGAGAGATACCGAGAGAGAGAAAGAGTATGTGCAAGCATGAGTGAGCTGTGGCGTCTCTTCTTTTTAAGGACACTAATCCCATCATGTTGGCCTCACCTCCATAAACTTACCTAAACCTGACTATCTTCCCACAGCCTCATCTCCAAAGACCACCACATGGGGGTTATGGCCTCAACATGTGAATTTTGGGGAGACACAATTCAGTTCATAGTAAATGTCAAGACTTGCTAAGATTAAGTGGATTTATGTATAAAATTTTAAAAATGAGCTTCAATAGCAATAGTGTATTGATTCAAAACTAGTTTGGTTTGGTCTTCCCTCTCTGAAAATGAGAACATTTCTTGAATTAGTGGTATGCCCTTAATGAAAGATTGCAAAAGGTTTTTCTCTGCTTTCTAGTAATCATCCTAGGAAAGAAAGATTCTGCATCTCATAAAAATAATGTTTTGTATTTCATGTTGCCTTTACCATGTCCCTGATCATTTAAGAGAAACATGTCTTCTCACTTTAAAAAGAACTAAGGTTTTTAAAACAACGATCTTACCTCCTACATTTACCTTTAAATTCTTTCATTGTCACATTGGTTAAATACTTAACTAAGGATTGTTTCACAGTGACCCATGATCCTATGTTGTCAAGTAATCAAACTTGTGACATATATGACAACTTTGTCTTCCCAAAATCAAATCTTAAATAAAGGCTTCATGATATCAAACTGACTTTGAGATTTCCCAAGGGCCTCTGAAAAATCTCAAAGGGTTTGTTCTTTCACCCGGTTAAAAAAAAAGAGATGTTAAAATCGTTGAATTTACTTGCAAGGTGGAAATTCATGAAAAGCATTATTTAATAAAAAGAAATGTTTAACCTTCCCCAGGTTACATTTGTACAGGTAAATGCAATATTTCAAAAGTTTCATGAAGTTCCTAGAAATTTGTCAATGCCATTGGTGCCCAGGATCTATCCCAATGCTGCTTTGCCTGATATTAGACAACAATAGTGTAATGTCATCAGTCATCATGCCAGTAATTGCTTTAAAATGTTTTGTGTCACAGAAACAATCACATTTTCTTGTCAGTTTTGTTATTTTTATAATGAACGTTCACCAGATCTTTAATCATGGCCATCTTAAGTATTTTGTCATTCAGAAATAGTGACTGTTTACTTTGCTAATGAAAAGAGCTCAAGCCAAAGAACTTTGTCTTTAACAAAAAAGAACTGTTGGCTGGACGCAGTGACTCATGCCTGTAATCCCAGCACTTTGGGAGGTCAAGGCAAGTAGATCACCTGAGGTCGGGAGTTCGAGACCAGCCTGACCAACATGGAGAAATCCTGTCTCTACTAAA